>VBVQ01000454.1:0-58621 GCA_011636635.1 Tetramorium simillimum | reverse complement strand
CCCGCCCCGCGGAACGCGCAGATTAATCAGGGGGTGGCAATCCCCGTCGCGAGCGTTTCGACGAACGGGGAGGTCGGCGGCGGCGAGGCCACCGTACGACGGCGGACGCGGTGCTGCGGGTACATCGGCGTGGCGCGGGACGCACGCGGGGAATGCACTGCGAAAACCGCGAGAAATTCACGGGGGATGGAAAAATGGGGGAGCGCGCACACTCTCGGGAGGCGTGCGGCACACCACACTGCGCGCGAGTAACCCGGGCGGGCGAGGGCGGGCGGATACGTGTGTGATTACGCGCTTGGATGCGCGGGGTGCGTAACGGGGTGCGTGTCCACCGCGTGATAAGAGCCGCGTAGAGGTGATCCGCCCCGCGACCTTCGGCCGACGAAGGTTCGTCGAAGACTGGTCGGCCGCAGGGTGGGAGGGCTCTTTTTCAAAGGCGGCGTTTTCTCGACGTCGACGACGGCGGCGGCGTCGGCGGCGGTGGCGGCGAAGCTTCCGGATGGAGGGTAACGGGCATGCGTGTGACGGATGGCACGATCGGCACCGCACGGCCGTGCACAAGGGTGTGCCAGGGAGAAACGCGTGATCCAGAAATGATAGCTTGCGGTCCGCTCGCTCGCTCGCTCGCTCGCTTTGAACGCGTGTGCGCAACGACGACGTCTCTCGCGTGTTTCCCTCACTTGAATATGCGGTTTACGACGATGATGTAGATTAGGCTGTGTGCCTGTGGAGCTTTGATTCTCTATCTGTCTGTTTCTCTCTCCCCCTCTCTCTCTCACTCTATTTCTCCCTCTCATTTTCGCTCCCCAGGAGCAATCAGGGAATCGCGTTTCGCTATCACTGAGCTAAAGGGGATCGCGTTTCGCTGGTGGGCTCGTGCATTAACGGCGAATTTCCGCAGAGATTTGCAAACTCGATAACGGTGGTTATAACGGTGGTTATAACGGTGGTAAAAAGTTGTAATTGATACGATGGATCTGACTTTCTTCTAAAATTGAGCTCCAACGAGCGTTGAGATCTCAAATGTATTGCGCAATACTGGAAAATATCTTTGACTTAAAAAAAGCTCTTCCGCGTTTAGTTCTACTATGAAATGTCGGTTCAACCGCACTGCGGTAAAGCGAAGTTATTGGATCACCTGATATCTCGCCCACTCACGGATTATCCCTATTTTCCGCTTCAAGACCCTTATCACGGTACAATCTTTTTACTGACGACTATCAAATGCGTTTTGACATTTGGCGAGACTTACTATCTGATTGCCTTATTCTATCGACATCATCATACATACATCAGCTCGAAACTTTTACCCAAATCCCCAGCGCTACTAAAGCGAAAACGTCTATCAATTTTCGAATCTAGTCTATTAATAAAAGCGGAATATATAGTTGCTATTATCAAAATAAATAATAGCGATGTCTCGATATTTCATTGTATAAAGTTATTAAAATTTGCAGGCCCATCTATATTTTAAAAGCATGCAGCATAAACGTTGATAAAATGAAAAAAGTTTGACTCACCAGCCTGCAATGCCGTTCGGTTGTATCTCTTGTAAGAATATGCCAAGCTCGCCCTTATCTTTGCTCCGAAGTCCGACCACGCTGAATCCCAAGCTGGTTCCTTCCGGTTTATATAGCTAGAAAAATAAAATTATCGTGGCCAGTGAGATACTTTAAACATAATTTTACTGTAATTTTTTTCCTTTTTCGTGAAAAGTAAAGTTTTAACAGAATGCTGAGAGATTTCTATACAGATGTCATATAGAAAAATATTTTATATTTTAAAATAAAAAAGTAAACATTTACCTGCACTGTGAATATTTGCCGTCCTTTTGCTGCAGCTTCGATGACCTTTTTAAATTCCTTTGCATAAGTCGGGGTGGTTATAGGCGGCATTCCTATAACTTCTGACGCAAGACTGGGGCTAGTAACCTGTAACAAAAATGACAGAGCTCTCAATAAAAAGTATATGACTAATCTTTACTAAGTATAACGATAATGCAAAATTACCTGTGCGCTTGTGTCTTCGCTGCTGCTGTGCAGTAACGGAGCGACGGGGACTCTCTGATCTTCCAGCTCGCTGCTGTCTTGGTACAGATCTTGATACATGTTCGGTCCGAGAGGCTGCACCGGAGTGCTCGGAACAGAAAGCTCAAGCTGCCCGCTGATGTTAATGTCAAAATCGCCGGGCAGGATAGACGGATGATGCGTCAATTGTGTATTCAATTCGATCAGGGAGTCTTGAATCGTGACTATGCTGCGAAATACTGGATCCTCCAGTAAAGAAATCAATGACTTCAGATCCTGCGTCGTGTGCAGCTGCAGCTTAGGATCGTCACAGTCCTCCACCCGTTCCTGCACATGCTCCAGCAGGTGGAGCGCCGTAGATATATCTGCGACAAAGCAAACAAGACAGTGACATTAATTTGGATGTCAAAAGGTGACAGAACGATACATTTTAGCAGTTCTGTCCGTAAGATAATCGAAGTAAAAGCGCAAGTAGTTACGCTCGTATTTACCTGCACTGAGCGGCATGGTGGCCTCTTTTGCTCTCTGGCCAGTACCGAAATTTGCACAAGTTCCTCACGCACTCAACTGAAACGTAAAAAGAGATGACATTCCGTGCGTATACGTAGAAAAATCTGGAAACTCGTTGCCTGTAAAACTCATCGCGCGACTGTCGTACTCTCTTAACCTCAAAACGCGGTAGAACGCCTGAGAGTCGGGAATAATTCATGTTCCACGAGAAACATTCTGACAGATGGTTAATTGTCATTAAGTGTAAGCATCGCCGCGAATCAATATGCGGTCGCGGGGATCGTCCTCCGGAATTCCAGTACTCACCTCGGATCACGGGTCGCGCGAGAGGAGAGAACGCGCGCTTCCTTCCGCGAATACAATCCTTACGATCCCGTGCGACAACGGAGCGATCTCATTACAACCCGCGGACGACGGGCAATTGCATCCTGGCGTCAGCTGACTTCCACCAAACTATATATCGCTATTATCGAGCTTCCTCACGACACGCAACGAGATTCCGGAGCGGGCACGCACTTCGAGCTGTCAGCGATCACGTGGTTCAGCGCCGCCATTTTTAAACGCGCGAACGCGAGCTCCGCTCGCTTTAAACGATTTGTAATTTACGTAAGATTTTGGTATAATACACTGAAAAAAATTCTGATTAAAATCGGACGAATCAGAAAAATCTTGTAGGACTGATCAAATATTCTTGTTATTATAATAGGAATTCTGATTATTAATTATTATAAATTATAAGTATTGAGTTTTATTATAATAACCAGAATTTCTATTACAATAACCAGAATATTTAATCAATCCTACAAGATTTTCTGATTCGTCCGTTTTTAACTGAAAAAAAAGGGGAAAAAGAATTTTTTTTCAGTGTACTAATTAATATTCAAATAAACGGATAATAATAATTTATTCATTGTAATAATGTTATTTATTGTTATTACCCTAACAGCACATTATATTGCAGCAACATTGCAGCAATATTGCCATATTGCACTTGCTGTGCAACATTGCTGATAGATTGCAACAATATTGAAATAAGATATACTGGCAATCTTGAAATAATATTGTTGCAAACAGCACGATATATTGCAGCAACATTGCAGTAATAATGCACGGCAAGATTGCATGTAATAATTGTTGAAACGTTACAGCAATCTATCTAGGCAGCAAACGTAGGATCTGAAAGAGGCGCCGCCGCTAGGCGGTGAATCTTTCTCGCATGTAAAAATCATCCACGGTCCCTATAAGAAGGGGATCCCCGCAGACTGTACCATTCCACAAAATAAAGTGCATAGTTTTTTTCTTCTTATGGCAACTACACAGAGTATGGGTCGAAAATCTCGAAGATCTTCGCAAGTGCATAGTTTTTTCTTCTTATGACAACTGCACAGAGTATTTGGTCGAAGATCTTCGAGATTTTCGACCAAATACTCTGTGCAGTTGTCGAATAAGAAGAAAAAACTATGCACTTTATTTTGTGTGATTTTGTGGAATAGTACAGTCTGCGAGGATCCCTTTCTTATAGGGACCGTGGATGATTTTTGTATGCGGCATGATGGCCTCTTTTGCTCTTTGGCCAGTACCGAAATTTGCACAAGTTCCTCACGCACCCAACTGAAACGTAAAAAGAGATGATATTCCATGCGTATACAAAGAAAAATCTGGAAACTCATTGCCTGTAGATTGAACGTAGAAGTCTGATAATGCAACAATGTTAGCTTAATATTTAATTCTATATATTTTCTTACACAGTCAAATCCCTAATTGGCTGAAATTCAAATTCAAGATTTCAAAGTAAAGAACAAGAAGAATCGAGAAGCTATTGATAAACATAATTTCTCTGAGATATTCTTTCGAGCATTCCACACGTGATTCTATCGTTATTTTGTTACGACGACAAATGGGTCTCTATATATGATGGAACGTCCCAAAGCATGCGGCGAACATCCAATACGGTTGGCGACTTATTCTTACTCTCATGACAAAAAGTTAATTGAGAAAAATTTCTCCTTGTATTTGTAATGTAATTATTTTTCTTTCTGCAGCTTCTCTGCCCGTGACTGGGGCCTTTTAAAATTCAGGATGTACACCGGTATGCTAGGACGAACAGCACCGACGGCTGCGAGACGATTAGTCGCGTTCACGTTTCATCCAACAGATCCATTTGCAATTTCAGTTGCAATTTCAGCAACGCACGAATGCAGAATATATTGTCAGTTTTCATGTTAGGCACGTCTAGGTCTTCCCTTTCACGATACGTGTATGTATACATTTTACTAATGTGCAAACGGATTTTATACGACGTTTCGCAAAAATTGTTCAGATCGCTGTTACTAAGGTACAAAATGGATTTTTTGAAGAAAATCATGTTACAGCTGCGATCATACAAAGTTAAATTAGATTCAAAGACTCAACTATTACGCTGTAAGGTGATATTGACTACAATGTAATTTAATATACTTTTAATACAATTAAAAATCAAGAATTGAAATTTAAAAAAATCCGAGACGTTTAGAACTCTAGTATTAAGTGCAATGATAAAATGCGGAAATAAAGTCTTACAGTTTTACATGCGTGCACTTTGATACATATGTAGATTTTCACATGTATGTATTTTGTATATATGCGTATTTTTTTTCTAATTTTTTGAGTATTTCTCGTATTACACGACGTAAAACTATAAATAAAATTCTATCACAACTTCAGAGACAAATAACAAAAAAAATAGGTATTCAGGATAAGTTTTTAAGTTTTGCATATTTGTCATTTGTGTTAGTTTATATCAACGAATACGTAATACAAATTCATTACATTCACAAGCAAAAAGTAAATTTGTGAATATAAAATGTCAACGAAATATAGGATGTAATTAAATAAAATATACCTACAGAGAGACCGTTCTTTCGCTGTATACTTTATTTAATTATGTTTCATATTTTACTAACGAATATATATTATGATATTATTATGATATTATTAAATATTACGATATTATAATAATATTAATTGAGTCGTAAACAATATAAAATTGTAATAATTACAAACGCGTGAAAAATCTTTTCAAAAATGATACTTTCCATTAATATTTGATCATGTGTACATTGATGAAATTATATTCACATAAAAACTTCTTTTAAAGTTAATATCTGTGAGAATAAATTGTATTTTACCTCTGGTTCTATGTAACAAAAGAGCTTTATTAAATATAGAAGAAAAAAGTAAATGTAATTTTCATAAAACCGGAAAATTAATAATTTTAATTAATATGTATTAATATGTAAAGAAAACTACAGTTGAAAGAAATGTTTTTTTATAAATAAACTATTTTCCTAAAAGTATTCTTATTTTTTTATTAAATATAAAAGCACTGAATTCATTCCCCATTTCTTCATTTGTATTAAATATACTTGAGCTATACTACTAAATCTATTTATTTGATTTTTTTTTATAAGTGCAAATTTCATTTTTATAATTATAATTAGAAAAGCTTCCGAAAGCTTCTTCTTTTGTACTATAGTTGTTACATAATAGCATTTGTAATGTACTTACAAGGAAAGCGAGTTATTACGACTAGATCTGATTGCAAATAACCGCTATTATTATTATATAAGAGAATATCAAGAAAAAATATATTATCAGGCGTTCTAAAAGAGAGATTTATTACGTTCCTTTATCTTTCCACCTCTCCACATTTCAGACTCCACGGAAGCGTTATTTGCTGTCTCAAGAGAAAGAGATATCTCTTAAGTATAATGCTCTTTGTGGAGACGCAAGAAAGGACGTCCCGTGAAGAAAGGAAGGGAAATATGATCTCAAGATCATTATTAGTACCATAATTTACGAGAGGCTGACATATACTGTTATTACAAAATTTTCATTTTCCTTCTCATATGTAAACTTAATTCATTATAGAATATTAATTTTATACGCGCATTATTATCATATTTGATTTCCATAAACGCGAAATAAATTTTTTTATATATTTCAGAATATATATATAATAATATTAGATACAGTACCTCCTTGCAACAATATTTAAAAATAATGAAAACAAATATAAATATAGTCAGAATATTTTAAGTCTATTTTTCACATTTATATCATACTTACTATTTTTAAATTATTTTTAAATTCCTTCATTAACCCATACAATCGAAAATTGTACTTTTAAATCATCCATTCTAAAGGACTGAAAATATAAAAATAAAATAAATTAAATTATCCGCAAAGTGGTGCATTATACATATAGACACGAAGAAAATAACTCTCGATCTAAAACGGTGAACGAAAGGTTACGAACCTCTGCATGCATTGAGATGCCCGATCACCCCCGCGCTTTATCCACTCCAATCGTTCAGCGGCTCGTTGACTCTCGTCGACGATGACGGTGCGATCTCGTCCTGGTTGACCTCGGCTGGGAGTCTCTAATCCATGATTCCGCCGCGAGTCGGCCTCGATGACGAGTACCTAGCTGCGCCGCTCCGATACGACGCTCCGCGCGACTCTTATTGGGGCCCCCCCCGCGCGGACGTGACGCTCGTTTTCCCGGATGGCCCCACGGAAACCGGACACACAATGGGTCCACTTCCGCCGCGTGCAAGGCCAGCGAAGTCGGACGTGGGGACCAGTGGGGACCCCACCTGTCCGCCCCCGCGCGCGCTTTGCGGGCCCCCTACGGCCTGTTACGCGGCGCGTACGTACGCGCGTGGTCCGCTCATCGGGGAATGCACGATTTGCTCTCTTGCCCGGTTTCTCTCTCCACTGCCCAGGTGTACAGGTGTCCATTATTTCCACGCTTTCCGCCGATTTCGACCGTCAGTTTGATTACGGGTGCCATTCGCGCCGCACGCGTGATTTCGGCGTGTACGCTCGCACGCCTCTTCCTCGCGCGCGCGATCGGCGAACGGCGAATCGGCACGAGGGACAGCTTCGCTTGGGACGCTTCGTGGACCACTTCGGGATCGCGGCGGGATAGCATTGCGGATCCGCGACGCTTCCCTTCGCCCTTCTTCTCGTCAGCCGCAAACGCGCCGAAAGGACGGAGAGCTTGCGACAGAAAAGGGAAGACTCTTAGGGAGAGCTGTCCCTCCCGGGTAAGACAGCGTTCTTTTAATTGACAATATTTCTATTCAGTCAATCGAGAGATATTAAATTACAATAAGTTTTTTAGTCTGTAAATTTATTCGCGTAATTGCTGATTTTTAATTCTAATTTTGTAATCTTTTTTTTTTTTTTTTTTAAGAGAATGTCACGGACAGAAAATTAAATTACTCCGTCGTGAGGGTGAATTTATTTTACCAATCCGTAGCACCCTCGTTATCATCCGTTATCTTGCTTTAAAAGAAATTTATTGAATCGATAATAATCGAAATAAGCTGCTTGAAAAATTTATCTCAGAAAATCTAAGACTTTTCATATTCATTTATAATAAATTTCTAGCAAGCATCTGATCAATTCTCTTTGCTATTCAATTATGAAAAGCAAAATATTATCGCATGAACATCGCTCACGTGGTTACATGTCCATATAAGGATTGAAAACAAAGTGATTGCTTGCATGACTGCAACTCTGCGAAAACTTAATTAATTATTCCAATGACGGTATATCGCGTAGCGATTAACGCGTTGGAGCGCAGTACATGTTCGTATTGCTGTAATCATGATAATTACTCGGGAGATCGTTACGCAATCGTAAGATACGAGTATTATACGGATCTTCCGCGATCTTTCTTGCAGCCGCGTGATTTATTCGATTAAGTAATAATTTTCAAGCGAACTCGTAGAAACATCAGCCGCGCTCTAGACACACTGTCGCCTCTCCGCGCAGCATCTCGTCGAGCGATGCCGCACGAATTAGACGAAATTAGTATGGCACATTACCAGATAATAATTTGTCGTTGCGTGCGAAAGTTCCATTAACATGAACGTCACACAACAATGACCGAATTCATTCCCGGTTCGACACGGATACGCACGCAACAATGCCATCCGCGTACCAATAGGGTTCAAAGCACCACGACAATAGACCCTGCGGTGGAAGCTCCGCAGTGAAAAGCAGCTACAGAAAGTAAGCTTTCAAAAGGCTGATGATTCCCAAAGCCCGAATTGCGAATCGCGTCAGCAACGATCTTCAAACTGCCTTTTGTCCTCTAAATAATTCGTTTATGGGCGCTATCGGGAGCGATAAACCTGCATTTTCTCGGTTTAAAAACTAACATTTTGCAGTTATCGACTTTATGACGGCAGCAAAAATTAAAAATACTTCGCGCGAACCATTCATTACATTTTTAACGTCTTTTCTACCCGCGGCGTTTTTAATTGGTGGTCTCCGCTCGTGTCCGGCGGCATGTTTAATTACCTTAATCCGAGTAATTTCCCGAAATAATTTGCATACGACGAGCGGCACGTCATAAATCCGGCAATCCGGCGAGGACAATTGCAGAAATGTAATTTCGCGTAGAGTAATATTATACGAATTATGACGAACGGGCGCCATAATTTTCTCACCCGGCCGATGGTATTAACATCAGAATAAGCTTTTATACTGCGTTGTCGGTGACAGACGTAATTACCGAGGCGATAAACCATAACGCGATTAATAAGCAGTGTGCTCTGCACGTTGGACACCGATGGGATACAATCGGTGAACGAGCCATGGTCAGTAGTATAATTGGCACTCGTCACGAACAAGTACGCTCGCGCATCGACGAGTAAACATAAATTACCGCCGACAATAAAATCCTCTTTATGATAGGCTGTCGATATCATAAACATCCTATTGACGCTATAGGCACTCGTCGAGCTTGATTGCGATATTCCCAAAATTATAAGGATGAATATGTAAAGTTGAATAAATATTATATCTTCCGGGGAGTTTATATCTTACAACTTACAAAAATGTAAATATCAAACAAATAATTTAATTATTATAATTTACTCTCATATACGTGTTTCAACATTAGCTGACTCGGTTAATATTAAAATACTGATGTAAAAAGAAGAAAATTACGGTGGAAAATTTTTTTTATATAGAACTCGATTTTTATTTCAAACAAAATTATTTTGTAAAATATTACATTCGTGAAATGATTAATATTACGAGATATTACATATCATATAAATACGTTTTGCTTTTTTTTCCCTTTTGATTGATAATACCAAATAATGAAATTATTGCCCGGCACACGAAGACAATCCTGCTCGTTCTTTCGTTTCCGATGATTGAACCCGCGCTTTCCTACATCAATCACGATAACCGGATAGATAATGACGACCGGCTAATAATGTAATGCCTGAAAGTTGGAATCACGCTTCGTTGCCCTTACGGGCGTGTGCTGGTCCTTTGGCAGTCCGTGTACGTGTACGAGCGCGCGAGGGTGACAGTGTGTGGAAGTGTTCAGGGTGAGCGCGCGTCAGGAATCCCATAAAGTTTAGTACACGTTGTCCCCGCATACGTATCTCGAGTACGTAGAAACGTCCATCGGCCAGAACAAATGGCTCTCGCTGGTGGCTTTATCTGTATTTCGATTTTTCATGTATTGTTTTTTTTACACGAGGGACAAAAACTGGATTTGCGTCTGTTGCACCTGGTCCTCCAGGGAAATTCGGAAGAAACATTCGAACGATTTCAAAAAACAGCTAAACAATAATTATTCCATTTCCTCGTCTCATATATGTTTTTTTATAAAAATATTTTTGTAAATTCTTTTATTCCAATTAAATGTGAAATGAAATATTCAAATGTATGTAATGTGTATAATTTTTAAAAACTTTCAAGTTTATTAAGAACTTTGCCTTCGAAGTACATGTAAACTGTTTTAATATTTTTTCCCGGATACTTATTTCGTAAAAGAAAAATACACGTGGAAAATAGATGTAGTCCTCCCGTAGTCCGTGTATAAATAATTTCGAGATCTCTTGCATTATTAAATTTCAATATACAAGCTACCCTTAGAAAAGCATTTCTCTTCTCGCATAAATTAATTTTCTTCTCTCTTTTTGAAATGAAAAACATTCGTCTAACTGTTCTTAATTTCTATTTCGTATAATTTCTCGGCAAATAACACAAAATAATTTAGTAACGTATGTTTAACAATATTACATAAAAAATGAATCACAGAAAGTTTTAATAATTTTTTTTAATAAAAAATATCTCTTTCCTTTTATGTCAAATATTTAAAAATTTATTTTCAGATCGCAATAGCGCTTGGCATGTATGCGACATAGTAATCTGTACATTTCAATATCACGATGCGGAAAGCTCACGGATCAATTAGTATGCTGCCAGTCATTTGGATACTCATCGTGTTAAATCTATTGGTCAATGGTAAGAACGTAATAAATTAAAAATTTGTCACTATTTTTTTCGAATTAAATTTAATAGATATTATCGACCTACATTGCACACAGATTTCGACGTGTTTTATTTTTCAAAAAAAATCAGCAAAAAGAAAAAAATATTTATTTTCTAAAAGCATTAAAAATGATTTATAATCATAAGTAAATTGATTTTAAATTAATTGATTTAATAATAGCATTTGAGTTAATAGCAATTTTCGTTCAAAACTGTGGTAAAAGAATTTTATTCCGATTTTCTACTCAGCGCGGCAAATTCTATTCTAAAAATGTGCTCTACCGTTTGGAATTTGCATGCAGTTAAATAGTTCTGCGAACGTACGAGCGAACAAATCGAGGGACACAGAACGATGTCACGTCGTACTTGCGAAACTGTTGGTCAGTATTGTGTCACTATCCGTGCCACTTATGGTACGAAAATATCGCGTTGATAATCTCGAAGACCGCGTGCGCGTTTGTAAACTAGAGGAAGTAGGCTGAATTTTATGCGAATAGGAAATAATAATACGTGCCTTTTTTTACGCGCGCGAAATACGTATAAATAATAAAATCAGGAAGGGATCTCGCGTTGACCGACAAACGTACGCTAACGAGAGAACCATTATAGTTTCAGCGCAAACGACCTGCAACGGCGGTTTGGGTAGGGTGGTTTACGAGAGACTTCCGGATCAGCAGCTTCAGGGTTTCGATGACGACGTGGTAAGAGCGCAGCGATTTCGAAAGGACTTTACGTTCGAATTTTATCGCGCTCTAGTTTCTCGAATTTTTGTGACTTGTCATCAGTAATATATCCTGGAAATATAACGTTTTACTTCTCGAATTATCAGATATCGAGTCTTCACTGTTCAGTATTAACTACAACGTTACGATTTTTCATCCGTGCGTTATTTCGCGGACGATCAATCGGGCGAGACGATCGCTCCTAGAATTTCAATTTTCCACAATTCCGCGATGCAATTGTCGCGTCGTAGAAAAAGTCGTCGACTGCGTCGTACGATTGCGATAAGGAACGTATTCGACGTTAAAAAGTTCCGTTTTACGACAGGTGCGCGAGTCGGCGCCTCCGTTTAGGGTCTTGGAGAAGTGTCAAGAGCTCTGTATGCACGACAGAACGGCGACGAACAATTTGGTCCGCGCCTGCACGAGCTTCGACTTTCAGCCCGGTAGCAGAATCGCGTCCTTCAGCGGCGCCGCCGAGTACGAGGAGAGTACTTGCTATTTAACGAGGGAACAGGCGCAGCCGGAGGGCATTGGAAATCTCATGCTCGTACCGAACAGCGTGCACTTTACTGAAGTATGCCTAGCGTGTAAGTATCCGCATATAGACATAAAAGAATATCATTGTATGCACTGAGATTCATTTTATATTAATTGAAACAACTGCTCGTTTATGAATTCGTTTATCAGAAGGACAAATCAGCAATTGTTTTCTTGTGATTTGCTTTCGTCAATTCTAATAGAAATGGAACAAACGATTCTCCGCAAAATGGACTAGAAATAATTTTTTATATAAATTAAGCTAAAATTCTCCATTGTGATTTAGTTCTTAATTATGATTTAATAATTTCTGTTTATTAGAAATTAATATTGTTTCTTTCATTTTCAGCGGACAGAATAGAGAGAGAATGTCCAAATCGTCGTTACGTGTTCGAGAGGCATCCGAGAAAGAAGTTGAAGCTACCCTTGACAGACATCAAAGAAGTCAGCGCCGCTAACAGAACTGACTGCGAGGACAGGTATACATATGAAGGTTAAAAATTATTATAAATTACTAATATCGGAACAACATTTAAATTTTGTATTTAGATGTCTCAACGAGTTCAGTTTTGTCTGTCGATCGGCAACATATGACACTGCCCTAAGAAGCTGTTCTCTCAGTCGTTTTACTAGAAGAACTCATCCCGAATTACTAGAGGACGATCCGAATTCTGATTATTTGGAAAATACCTGCCTTAATGGTACGTTTTTAATTAATTTTTACATAAAGATTTGAGTATTTCATTACAAAACTGCATTAAAAATTTTCTTGTAACATTTAAAAATTGCGCGAGAAAACATTATTAAAAGATGCTAAATTAACACACTAAATATATCAAAAGATATCACGTATATGTTTAATAATTATATTAATAATTATATTAATTAATAATATTTATGTGAATTATATAATTATAAAAATTTTATATTTTTAAATATTTTTTTCACGTTTTTTAATCAGCCGAAAGACGATGCGACGGACTCGCAGTATTCGTCAAGGAAGAAAATAAACGTTTGCGCGGCCCGTTTGAAGTGGATATATACACGAATCTCACTTTGGATGAATGTCAGGCTCTATGTCTGAGAGCGGAGAAATATTTCTGTCGCAGTGTTGAGTTTGATGAGCAAACTCGGCAATGCGTCATATCCGAGGAAGATTCTGTTTCACAAAAAGACGACATTGGAGTTAGCAGCAGCCCGAGTCATCACTTTTATGATTTAGTGTGTTTAGATAATCGTGAGTTTATGCAAAATTCTAATATTAATTTTAATACTTTTTATATACATATAGCTCTTTTTGCCTGTCTTTATTTTAGTCTGCGATAATTCATTACGTAAGTAATAATAAAGTGTACAAAATTGATTATTTTACCAAAACATCTAACCAAAATGATCTTTCAAGAAACTAAGTTTTCATTAAATTATTTTTTTTTTTCGATTTAATTTTACTAATATCTTGGTTCATTAAATTTTACTAACTACTAAATTTTTCTATAATTTTATTAACCTGGTTTCGGTGTAAATAAATGAATGAAATATTAGATCGAATATGTAATCCTAAAATTACCTATTAGACTAATTATTAATGGTGTTAATCGAGAGTAATTTCTATCCGTCTCTGTATCATATTCCATATCCCGTATCATATTCTAACGAGGCGTAAGAAATTTAATTAACAATGGTCAGTTGGTGATTTACAACTCGTTATCAATGCCCACTTACGAAGCGTAGATCCGTCCGTAGCGCGCGGCTCCGAATACCCGGACAGCAGCTCATCGTCGCACCTCTTCTCCGACGGTCGTCGTCCGGACACAGCCTTCCAGCGTTATCGGAACTCGCGTTTAAGCGGCGAGTTTCATTCAGAGATCACTGGACGCAGCCTCAGCGAGTGCCTGGATGAATGCCTCCGGCAGACGAGCTTCCAGTGCCGTAGCGCCGTTTACTCCGAGCATTATCACACCTGTCGATTGAGCCGATTCAATCAAAGGGATGGTAACCGCATTATCTACGATGCCGATTACGACTATTACGAGAATCTCATGCGTGAGTATCGACCGCCTGTCCATTTCGCCAGAAAGGATACGCATGATAAACAGTTCCTGAATGTCGCGTTCCTGAATATCCGTAATAAATTCTTTCCTTGATACGCAGCTAATTGAACTTCAACAATTAATATACATTTGAAAAAAAGATCAATAAATAGAAGTAGCATCGTTAAAGAGTAAACTTTTAAATGTTCAGCTTTGTTCTACTACGAAAAATTTAGAATTGATTCGATTCTATTTTGGAACGATTATGATGGTTGATAGATTGACTTGTATCACTGTATAAACGTGTTACGGTATTTCGCGAGTAATTCAAAGCAATGATACAGCTTCACATAGCTCATGCTTAATTTAACATTGTATTGTATTAACAGATCAATATCTAGACGGCGATCGCGATGGCCCTGGATACAGACCGGATCCTCTGGGACAAGACACAAACTTTGGGCGACCCTCTTTAGGGAGACCCGGTTAGAATCGCTTTATTAATTCAACATCATATCGTATGTCGACGTGTTATATAAAGTTGCGTAATTATTCATGGAGCGCTGCTGAGTAACAACATAAATTGTCTTAATGGGACAAGATCTTAAACACATGTATATAATTGCTGTCAGACACGATTGTTAACATCATTTATCACGATCATTTCGTAAATATCATAAATTTTGTCGTTCAAATTATTAAGTTAATCCAGATTGCACTCGCATTGTGTATTTAACGCTAAATATGATTCTCTAATCGCGAATTTAATTTAATTCAATTTAAATTAATTTTTCTAGTATATGAATAGCATTTGATATTAATAAAGAATTGTAACCATATTTAACGATAGCGTACAAGTCGTAATCATTTATTCGTTTAGCAGCTTTCATATTAAAAAAGTAGCAGATGTTATTATATGCTAAATTGATTATAATAATAAAACTTACTAAAATATTTCCTTCAGGATACCCGGACGATTACGACAAAGGATATTCCAGCAGCGTCAAACCGGATCGTTATCCCGACCGCTATCCAGATCGTATGCCAGATCGTTATCCAGATCGATATCCCGATCGCTATCCGGATCGCTATCCCGACCGTTATCCAGACCGCTATCCAGACCGATATCCCGATCGTCGTCCCTTAGACGATAGATATCCGGATAATAAATATCCTTTAGGCGAATCCGACAATTATCCCGATCGATATCCTCTTGGTGATCGATATCCCGATAGATATCCCGCTGGAGATCGTTATCCCGCGGGAGATCGCTATCCCGCGGGAGATCGCTATCCCGCTGGAGATCGCTATCCCGCGGGAGATCGCTATCCCGCTGGAGATCGCTATCCCGCTGGAGATCGCTATCCCGCTGGAGATCGCTATCCCGCTGGAGATCGCTACCCCGCTGGAGGAGATCGCTATCCCGCGGGAGATCGTTATCCCATGGGAGACCGTTATCCTTACTCTGATCGTTATCCCGCTGGAGACCGTTATCCGGATCGATATCCCATGTCCGATCGATATCCCGTTAGAGGAGGAGATCGTCGTCCCGCTGTCATCAACAGATATCCAGATGCCGGTACTCTGGGAAGATATCCCCCGAATGGGGATCGATATCCTACTACCGTAATACATGGGGTCCGAGTGACTCCAAGCCGATATCCTAGCGACATGATCGATCGATATCCCAATACAATCGACCGTTATCCTTACCCGGAGGATTCTATGGACCGATATCCATCAGGCGACAGATCCCCTATCGATCGACATCCAGCTAGCGGGAGATATCCGGATAAGGATCCTTATGCTAACCGGTAAGTCGTGAGATTGAATCGAACGTAAATATTTTTTTCGCGTAACTTGTCGCTTTTCCATTAACACGGTATCTGCCCAGCGAGTTTTGTATATCTGTAAATACTACAGAGAATTTTCCTCTTATTTTCTTATTACAAGCATACAAAGATAAAATATTATGTAATATGATTAAAGAAAACTTTATCCTGATAAATCTTGTGTTGAATAGTGCACTTCTTACTTTACATTGTTATCTATTTATATCATCTAAAATTTATATTAAATAGCATAGTATTTATTTTTTACGTGCGTTTAAAAAAAAATTCGATTGTGTCGGTCGCTACCAGAGCGCTGCTGAAAAATTAAACGCTGGTCGCGACTTTCAGCGCGTCAAATAATTTACGTAACCTTGATGATCCGTAATTTATCACAGCAAAATTACACTGAGATTTAATTAAACAGCAGGTATCCGCCTCCAGGAATGTACGCGAACGGATTCGACGACGTTCGCGGTCCCCAGGGCCAGAGTCCCGAACCACGACCTCAATACAGCCTTTCAGGTGGGCCTTATGGTCCAGCGCGACCCGTTGGAGGGTACGGAGGAGGATACGGCGACGGCGGGGTCGTTGGTGGTGGATACATCGGCGAAGGTGGCGTCTATAATTCTCGTCCATTTGGAACTGCCGGCGGGCCGATCATAGGCAGGCCTCCGTTAGTGTCTAGATGCGATGAACAGGATAATTTCAGACAAGTTGGGTCACACACTAGAGTGCGGAAACCGTTCGTCAGGCGATACACTACCGCCTCGTCGTTGGGCCAGTGCGAGAGGGAATGTGCCGACGCTAGAGATTTCGTTTGCAGGTAATCAAATTTTTATTTAAGTACAATTATATTGGACGATAATTAAAATTTATTTTTAAAATATCAGTTTTTCAGCAATTTATTTGAAAGATATTTGCGAAAGAGGCTGGTGTAGATCTAGCTTTTTGGAAATATATGTACTTATATGTACTTATATTAAATATATGTACTTATATTTTCCTGAAGCAATTTATAGAAAATCAAAAACATCCTAATCTAAATTAAACAATTTTAAAATGATAGTACGTTACATGATCGATTTGAGCAGTACCTACATTTTATGATAGCGACATGATTATAATTATTATCTAACAATTATAATAAAATCAATAAAGAGCAACGAAAGTTAATGTAAAAATAAATAAAAAAATTGGACATATATTAAGATGCTAAAAAGAACAAAGATAATTCCGCAAGAGCACAAGTAGGAAGTATGTTCGTCAAAGGATATAACAACGATGAATCGTAGAATTCCGACAGTTGATTCAGGAGATGCTTGTGGCCTGGGGAGCTCGAAATTGAATTAGGAGTGATCTGATGGCGTTTGTTTGCGCAATCGATTGGACAACGCTCGCAAATTCCCAACGTCATTTGCAGGTCCTTCAATTACCGGCCGTATGCCGCGCCTTACGGGGCCGAGAGGGACAACTGCGAGCTCAGCGATCGGGACTCCAGGGACATGGACATGGGCAATCCAGTTTATTACGACATGGGCTCCGATTACGATTTCTACGAGAGAAACAATGGCCGCCAGGGCGCGGACGGGGAATGTCTGGACGGTAAGCGGCCACCCCGTCCATAAGGTGCCGGATACGAAAGCTGGGAAACGCGCGAAACGAGCACGAGTGCACTAAAAATCAGAGTAAAACACGTTCAAAAAAGTAATACGAACAAAATGTCCGGATTATTGTCTACGTGAAATAATTTTAATTAAAAACGCATGGAAAACAGCGATTGCCCGGCTGATCTGTAAAATGAGATAATTAGATAGATAATTATTCTTCTAGAATTAAGCTGCACATTAATGATGAATTTTGCGCACATTATTGTACACACAATTTTGCACTGTTGTCACACGACTTCACCTTTACGAAATAAATCTCTAATGCTGTTTTCTTATCTATACTTCTTTTCCTTCTCTCACGTTGCTTGTGCGCAATTTATGCAATATTCACGCACCGACACAGTCTATATTTCAAGAATTGATGGTGTACGTGACACATTTTTATGGCCATTCCCGAATCAACGATTTTCCCTCCCTTTCCAATTTTTATACAATGCTAATAGAGAAGCAATACGATGGACAATTCTTAGCGCTAAATCTGTTTTATATCAATTTATGTATCTTATCCATGTAAGATCGCCTTCTAATAATTTCTATTTACCTACTTAATTACCTACTTAATTAACTTCAATTTAATTAATTTTGCACTCTCGCGCACCTTATTGACAGTTTTTCCGGAAATCGCGCGGACGCCGACGAATTACGCTCTGTTACGCTTCTAGTGAGTCAAGTCTGTAGCGAGGACGGAATGGAGTTTACTCTGAGGACGCCGGAGGGATTCATCGGGCGAATTTACACTTACGGCTACTACGACCGGTGCTTCTTCCGCGGCAGCGGCGGGACCGTGAACGTGCTCCGTATCAGCGGACCTCAGGGATACCCCGAGTGCGGTACACAACGAGTAAGAGTGACCATTTCCGCTTAACAGCTTGATTCGCCGAAGTAATATCCATGATTTGATTCAAGCTAAAAACTTTTACCGTGTAATTTACTTCCAACTTCGAAATCTTTATAAATCGTGGAAAATCTCATCACGATGACTTTTAATTAGATTTATAGAAGCTACTTGTAATAATTTGATTTTTAAAATTTTCCATTAACAAATTACTTTCCTTTCCCGTTGGTATCTGATAAAATTGCAATGCAGTAGCAATAGACGTAATAAACGCTTTAATAATGAATATTCGCAGTACGGCGATACGATGACGAACATCGTGGTGGTGCAATTTTCGGACTACGTACAAACCGGACGGGACAAACGGTTCAACCTGACGTGCATGTTTCGGGGGCCTGGCGAAGCTGTCGTCACATCCGGCTACATCGGAGCCGGGTATGCAAGGTCATATCGATCGAGAGGCCGTGTCTTGCACCGAGAGTATGATCGTTAACGCGTTACGTGCCAGAGGTACCCCGTGACAATGAGATCTGTAAATAAAGCCATATCGAAGAAAAAAATTCTGAGCCTAACTAATAATATTCCTCGTTATAATTTATAATTTAATCTCACTTTTACAGGATATTTTCTGACGAAACGTAATTTCAGACAAGCGAGCCAATTTCTCCATCTTTATATCCGTGGAGCAAATATATGGTATTGCTCCGACGTTATTCTAGATTCCACTTGCTCATTAATTTTGTATGTTAATATGGACCCATAATTCCTAGAAAGTTACTGTCAGAGTAAAACGCTCCATCTTTCGTACGCGAGGTCATATAGGTGCAAGCACGCTCGTGCAAATTCTTTTATTACACAAATTTCGATCCCAAATATTATTTAAAAATATGCATACATTTTATTCTTTTGTACAGTTGCCTACTTTATGTTACACTACATTACACACACATATAACATATATTTATATTAAAATTATCATCTATATTAAAAATTAAATATGATTTTAATTAATTATAGTATGGAAAAATTTTTGGTTTTTATGCTATTAATTATGACGCAGCAGAGTCACTTCATTTTTTTGTGCAAAAAATACAATAGCTGGTTGAAAAATGTCAAATCAATTGGTAAAATTAAAATTTAGAAACAAGAGTTAATTAGCTGATTTATGCCATCACCATTATTTTTTGTACGTCGCTTTTGTCACATTATTCGAGGATTTATAATTTCAATTTCGCTAATGGGTCTTGTACGTGCATTATACAGATCAGGGTCTCCCATCCCTATTGAATATCTCCCAGCGGAAAATACCCTGAGCTCCAGAGTGCGCTTACTGATTCTTTATCAGGGTAGACCTACGACAACTATCGCTGTCGGCGACCCTCTCACTTTCAGACTCGAAGCTCAGGATGGGTAATTCACTATTTATTACATTTCTTAACACAATAATAGCGATAAATTAATAAAATTACAATATTACATTTGTGAACACGATCTAATGGAAATAATCGTGTTACTATCTAATTCCGTCGAATTCAAATTTAATCTTTACATTGGAAATTGAAAGCTTCATGTATTTAAAACATACAGTTATTTCCACTTTAATAAATCCTAGTTATTATTTTTTGTAGGTACAATTACGTAACGGATATATTTGCTACCAACGTTATCGCAAGAGATCCTTACTCTGGTAGAAGTGTTCAATTGATAGACAGATATGGGTAAGAATCACTGAATCCCTTAATAATTAGAGAGAAAGAGAGATATTAAATAGCATTATCTATATTGAAGATAATGCAATTTATTTTTCTTAGTCTTTCTCAAATGTTCAAGAGTTACATAGTAATTAAATAAATTTAATTATGGCCGTAAATCATCTACGTATCGAGTATATCGTATCCGCGTAATTGAAAGGAAGGGAATTTTTCCAGCTGTCCGGTGGACAACTACGTGTTTCCGGGTTTGGATCGTCTCCGCGACGGCGACAGCCTCGAGGCCCGTTTCAACGCCTTCAAAATACCCGAATCAAATTTCCTGGTGTTCGAGGCGAACGTACGGACATGCCGCGACGGCTGCCAGCCGGCGTACTGCTCCGGCGGTACCGGTAGAAGCGAGCCGTCCTTCGGCAGGCGGCGAAGGGACGTAAATAACGATACGGTAGCGGACGAGGACGAGGTGCCGCCGATAATGGTGACGGACGGTGACTCTAACAACGCGTCGACGACGATTTTCAACGTGACCGACACCGCGAGCGATGAGCTGGATAACGAAGAGGAGGAAGAACACGTCAGAGAAATGATTGAGGTACCAAGAGAGATCGCTCTCGCTTCGAAGGAATGGAAACATTGTCATCCCTATTCCGCGATCAATATTATTTCTATTTTGACAGGTTCTCGATTCGCGAATGGACATTGAGGAAGACACCGTCGTCGAGAAGCAAACTAAGATCTTGGAAAATATTTGTATAACGCAAAATGAATACTATGGCTTGGTTACCGCAGTGGGCATCCTCGTCGTGCTCTTAGCCTCCGTCGTTCTCTTGTCTATGCTCGTTTACAGGTAGAACTTACGTTTAATTTTCTCTGAAAATTTATTTCCCCTTTGCGTTTCACTGTTTAAGAAACACATTCCCACAAGAATAAATTAATACAATAAATATTTCATAAACTTATACTATTATTAATGAAATATCTTAATGAAATAAAAAAATAGTTTTTTGAATTATACATTTTTATCTTCTCTATCTATTAAGCGCAAAGTGATTCATTATTTCAGAAAATACGTTTATTCCGTGATCATGAAAAATCGTAGACTCGATAAAACCTGCAACCGCAGCAGCCATTCCGACGAGCCTTATAGCAGCCGAGTCAACAACTTTTCTTTCATGAGGGCAGGTCTTCAGAAGCCGTTTCAAGCATCGTAAGTGAAAAGTTGCACGAAATAATATCTGTATGCATATTTTAAGTTTGGAGTTGCGAACGAAACATTGAACAAAATATTTAACATTATAAAGTATCGAAAAAATAGTTAACGTTTCCGCATATTATATTAACTTAATATTAAATTATTCATAATCGTATAAAGCTTTAATTTTCAATGAAGATTTTAACAAAAGTCTTTTAACAAATGTTTAATTAGATCGATCTCGAGATCAATGAGCAATGCCATCAGCCAACGCCTCGCCTCGTCGTCCACCGGTTTGGAGGGTGCGGTAGGATTATCCACCGGTCGTGGCGGTTTCGATCCAAGCGAGCCGATCTACACCGATCCCTCGCTTTTCGAGGTCACTCGTTGCTCGAACACCGCGAAATCGGCTCTCAGCGATAACTTTCATCTTATGTAAAAGAAATTCGCGAGGTGCTCGATCCCGAAATTGCGTTACGCGAACGATCCCTGCTCTATTTATTTAAGCTTAATGAGAGTATACGAAAGCGACTAACAACAACCGATCTATCCGACAAATCAGTATCCAGTATGATCTATTCTGTCACTAGTCAATAATCCACTGCCAATCCCTCTGCTAATGACTGTCAAGCATTTATGATCCTTCAAATGGATTCTGAATAATCTAGATTGACTTTTATTATATCGTCAGAAAGATTATATAAATTAGAATTTACGTTTATATAATGTTATTATAACAATTGAGAAATTAAAGATATTGCTTTATAAAAATAAATCCTAAAAGGAAATCCTAAAGATGCTTTAAAAGTAGCATCTATTGTTTCTTCAAACGACATTCCAAAATGACTGCAAAATAGCTTTTAATAAAGTATAGAAATTTAAGGTTCAAGTAATCAAGAGTATTTTAAGATGCAAAGAAAACCCGTGATGACACATTTCATTTTGATAATATCACAAAATTATAAATTGATACAGCATTGGATTGTCCATAATTTGTTCATATTTGTTTATAAATAATTATTTTTGTCCATCTTACAAAAAATTAAAAATATAAAAACATTTCAGCACTCCTAAATGCATTGTTTTTAAATTATATGAATTAAAATATTCAAATAAATAACTTTCAATAATATGCAGGCTCTTATTTGCTAGCAAATTAAAAAGACAAGATTGGGCTCAAACGAGTATTAATTAAAATAAAATTATTCAAATAAAGTGTGAGAAACAATCAAATGCCACATCAATTTTGTAAACATTCGCGTTTCAGGATGCCAACTTCATAAACGCTGTACTCTTACGTTTTAAAAGTGACTGAATCAAACATACAATGATAACATACACATCGAAATGCTTTTCTTTTATATTACTCTCATAATTTTATCAATTTTAATCAATTCTTTCTCATCTGCAATCGTCAAAAGTCACATCTTCGCAACATTTGTCAAATCAAATAATATCGCATAACGCAATAATTATTAATTACTAATAAGTAAAATTATCAGAAGATTCATATTTATTACGATATCCTAATTTTACATTTATGAGAAATAAATTGACATTATATAAAGACACAACTATATTTATATTTTTCACATAACTGATCTGTTTTGCTTGTAAATCCTAAGATCAACATCATTGCATTAAATCACTGCAGTGAATCATCGAAAATTTAAAAAAATAATAGACTTACGACAATGTATCCATTAAAAATTATCCCCTTCTTCTTCATTCATCTTTAATCTTGTCCAATTTGTAAGTGAAAAACAGCATTCTAAGCCTGGCTTCCTCCTTGCGATAATGAGCTTCTTCCAGCTTAATCCTTGCTTCTTCCTTTAACATGGCAGCAATGTCGACCTTCATCTGTGCTTCTGAAAGCGCTAGCATGTGCAACTCTTCTTCTCGTTGCGTGGATTTCCTGTTGCGATTATGCTCCTGCACAACGCAAGGCGAAATTGGAGTGTACAAATTACTTGGTCCCGGATTCGCATGAATTTCTCGGTGCGCAATTTTGTCAACATTGTTGTCCATCGAGTGATCGATTGTAGGGGAAACCACGTTTCTTTTTGTTACGAATCTTTCATAACAGTCGTTCATTGAATCGGGAGGTAGCACAATATCGTCGTATTTATCTCCAGCTACGTAAAGTCAAATCAATTCAATTTCATTACTTTCCTAAAGTTAGAAAGTACTATATCTTTCTATTTATAATAATATTAAATTACTGTATTGTAAGATATTAAGTCATAATATTACAAAAAATATTTCTGTCACCTTCTAATAAAACTATAAAGAAATCCCGATCAAACAAGAGAGAATTTTTTTTTTATTTCTTAGAGAGAATTTCATTTTTACTTCATTGATACGTTAATTGAGAATGATAATTTAATTATTACTCATTATTTTAATATTATTTATTCGTACAATTAAAAAATTAATTCCCTCTGTGCATTTAAAAAAATTACTATGTTAAACAGGTAAAGCAAGACAAGAAAACATATTTACAATTTAAATCTTCGCGATTATCTATGTCTTTAGTCAAGCAATTTGGATTTTGAGATCCGGCAGTGCAAACGCTTTGCAATGTGAATGGTTCTGAATCCTTTGGCTCGAATACTATATTCGGTGGCAAACCAACGGTTCCGGTTGACATCGGTGCTTCCGGCACATTCTGGCCACAAGTTATACCTTCCCAGCATTGATTTCTCGCCCATCTTTCGTCTTTTGTCGATTGACAAATCGCTTTCGCACTGTCACTAAGAGACCAAAAAATCCAAACATTTATTATTCTCTAAAATTTTTTTCTTCAGATAAATTTCCCACATTAAAGAGGCAAAGCATTTGCTGACAAACTTCTAGGCAAGATTGAGGCAGACTCTTTTTTTACTAAAGATCTTACTCGACACTATCTTTTCTACTCTCTTATAGTTCCCCAGCTCTTATAAAAAAAACTCAAAATATAATTTTAATTCAACTAAATCTTACTGTTATTAAGTTCTTAAATGCCAAACTCGATTAATCCCGAAACAATTGCTTCGCAATGAATTACCGGAATTTCTTTTCCTCGCGATTACGCTTGCAGGCCTTCATATTCTCCCAGCAACGTCTGAGCTGTACGGCGGAACGGGCACCCCGGGATCCTACCATCGAGTTGTACTCCTCGGCGATTCGTGACCACGCCGATTTCCGTCTGCATATGGAGATCGGATCCGATTTCCTATCCTGAACGATTCTATACTTGTTTATCAGCGATATCAGGATCTTCCGTTCCTCAAAGCTATACGTCTTGCGAGTGCCCTTCAGAGACACAGATGCCATTTTATCACAGACACGAGCGTTCGATTGTTTCGCTCTCGGGACGTTTTCGCTCTCCTTATGTTAATATTAAGCCTAATTCAGATCGGCCTTTGATAGTACCTAACACATTTCCTATCGAACTCTTGATTTCGTTCCGATTTAAATTTCGAAAGATTTTAAATAAACTTTCATTACCATAAATGTATGAATAACACAGCTTTGAGTCTCTCAAAGAGAAATAGACGAAAAAAATTTTCAGAATGTTGCTACATGCTAGCCAACAAGAAAAAAGAAGTAACTTCTCCTTTATGTTCCAATAAATCTTAGAAATTAAGTTTCTAGATGGAGCAGATACGGCCAACAAAGTCGTTTGATAAAAAAGTAACTAGGGATAATACAACACAATACAATGCAATGATAATTAATTAATAAAACTTCGGGAAAGTGTCTGTGGATACATGTGATGTGTAACATGTATGAATGTGTCCGCAGAAATGAACTCGAGTCCGTGGGTTCGTTAGGCCCAAAGGATTGTGCGGATCAATCCCCTCTGCGAATTAAAAAAAGAAACAATAGACATGCCGACAGACGATGTTTACGTACGACGTAAGGGCCGAAGTTTCAAAGAGCTATGCGCTAATATATTAACACTAGAAGAATCTCAAGTAAAACGTTTATTTTAACATTGTTCTGTATCTTTTAATGCGGAACACGGTCTCTCAGATGTAATTAGGCGACAAAGAGTTGTAGAATTTTCCTGCAAAATGCTAGACAATGGGGAAAAAGGTAGCTGTAAATGCCAGTGAGTGACGCCCGACGACAAGATCGGAGCTCCGAAATACGATACGCGATACTGGTCGAAAGAAATATGTTAACAATAAAATGTGGCTTTTAACATAAGGCAAGCTTTCTTGAATAAGATGAGACGATGAAATGTTGTAGAATACTGCTACTTATATAATGCTAACCGACGAGAAAATGATAGCTACTCGTGCCGTTGGACGACGTTCGGCGTGAAAACTGAAATTTCGAAGCGCGATGCACGATACTGGAAGAATTCCAAGAAAAACATTTATTTTAACATTGTTCTATGTCTTTTAATGCGGGACATGGTCTCTCAGATGTAATTGGACGGCAAAGAGTTTTAGAATTTTCCTGCATAACGATAGCTAGACTAGAAGATGCCAGATAACGAGAAAAGGATGGCTGCGAGTGCCGGTGGAGGGCGCTCGACGACAGGCAGCTTACGAAATGCAATACATGACACTGGACGAATCCCCAAGAAACATTTATGTCAACACTATTTTATATCTTTTAATGCATAACATGCTCTCTCGAAAGTACTCAAATGATGAAAGTACTTTTAATACAACTGAATAAGATTTAAAGAGATTCTTTGCTTTATAAACTATAATAAGTGCCTATTAGTTACTTAAATAAATTATTTAGTAAAGTAATATTAGGTATATCTCATTAACTATCTCAATTAACTGCAACGTAATATCTTAACGTAGGAATTAAACTGCTGCTACTTGCGTATATGCGTAAATTTTACTTCTAATTTAAACGTATTGTATGTATAATTAGCGCATATAATTATTCAATAATAACGAAATAAATTGATTATTTTAATATTAGGTAAAAATTAAATAAGAGAAAGAAATTGATTACGTTCGTATATTCGCACGAAAAACCATAAAAATTGTTAAAAGAAATTATTTGGATGAGAGGTTAGATGAGAATGACTGAATTCTCGAAAACCTTTGAAAAGTCGGCTGAAGTATCAGGAAAGCAGGATTAGCGAGTAAGTATTTCATTTTGATTGGTTAGTTATAGAGTATCATCGACCACCTCCACGCTCAACATGCTTCCCGCGTAACAGAAGCGAGTTTTGGGAAGTCACAGAAGGTTGCAAACTCCGAAATTCTCGTCTTCTTTATAACCTAAATTCTTTTTATAATCTTTTAAGCATTTCAACGAATGCGTAATACTTGTGTAATAAAAATATGTAATAAAATCTTTTACTGAATTGCAAATAATTACTCATTAAATTATTTATAAATATCTTTATAAAATAAAATTAAAAAATAAAAATTATCTGTAAGTATGCACAATATAATTGACACTGTTTATTCTTATAATTAATAAATTTTAACTTAAAAAGACTAGAGAGGTTTAAAAAGTCTTTGGGCTTCAACTACTGGAATCTAAATACGAAAATAATCTATCATTTTATGAAAAACAAATATTAATTGTATTTATCTTTTCCAAAGAAATGTCTATATTAAAATTATCTATTATACAATAAGTGTTCTCTTCCTTTAAATAAAAACATGTTTAAAACTTATTGTAATTCAAATCTATTTATTATACTCTTTCGGGGAAATAAGGTATGTAACAATGATATACAGTAATAAGAGATAATCCATTTTATTTCATTTTAATCTGTATACAATAGCAACCAGCATTATAACCATTATAAAGGGATGCAAAATATGCAATATGTTGCTTTCAAAGCATTATATTTAATAATTAATAAGAGACTCTCTTATCATTTAATTACAGTTTTATAAGTACACATTAACCAAATTTAAGTACATAATTTAAAGTAAACGTAACAAATTCTCGAATTTCTATGTTGAAAATATGTTCAAGATAGAGCTTAAACATTAAATATTCAGAATGATAGATTAATGTTTCTACATAAAGATAATTATTTATGATCTAACAAATTCGAAAAAAATATTACATATGACAAATTTCAGCATTTTGAATGCATAAAATAAAATTATAAAGAGACATATTGCATACTATACATCATCATGGCTTTTATATATATCTTCAGGAATATAACCCTTTCACCATAAATCCACTATCCCATCTCTGGGGATGAGTGTGTGGGAGAGGGCTATCTTCCAAGTACAATATCGATACGTAGATCGCGCAACTTTCATATATATATTTTTTTATATTTAAATATATATATATATATATATGTGTGTATATATATATATATACATATATATATATATATATATATATATAGAATCGGCAAATGTCGCAAATCTTTAATAGAAAATTATAAAGTAGATTTAAAAAGCAAATATGTAATCTTTTTTAAAGTAGCATCTATCGTATACAGGAACAGAAAGCATCGTCATGTACTGTGAATAATTTGTTGTCACAACGACAGGAACATTATTCCGTATCATAAAAAATAACATAACTCCTATAAATAAACAATTAAATGAACAACATAATAATCATTGGTTTGCCACTTTCTAACGTGATTAGAAAATAAAATGTTTTCGATATATGAAGCTTTCATATAACGTCGTAAAAAATCTAACCATGTTTTAACTCAATTGCAATGTAATTCCTGCAAACCAATAATATTGTACTCTGTTTCACGTTATTACTAGCAAAAACAACTTTGGTGTACGTAACAGATTGTATGCTTTAAATAAATAACTATTATGTATTATGGCCGATTTGTGCAAAAAATATGAGTCAAAAAAATTAAAATTTGCGATCATCTTCCTTAAGAATAAAAAAAATAAAGTAGTCGATTTTTATGTACAAGTGCACCATTCGCCTCGTACATGATCTCGCACGTGCACTGTAACCATCATAATTGCACGCATATACACAATAAAAGTGGTGGATAATTACTTTTCGCTTTCGCGACGGAATAAAACTGGAAGAAAAAAGAAGACTTATAAAAGTTGGCTCCGCGTTACATATATCGATACAGAACAAAAGTTTTTTGGAGTTAAGTAAATGGAGTATTGTTCTGCAATAAACGCTACTGGTATTCTCAAACTATACAAAAAAACGATTCTCTCGATCCTCAAAATTAGATAAACTAAAAATCACGGATTATTGATGTATAAGTATCGGAAATTTTTGGCAAAGTTTCATAGATCTGCAGTGTATTTCGATACCACATGAGGGTATCCAATGTTTGAGGATTTTGAGGATCGTTTATATACATTGTGACTCTTTGAACATTTTCCTATTTTCAACTAGTATACACTTCGTAACATATGTATACGTATATTACAGTACATTTTAGTTGCCTAGACAATGCCACATAAACTTCTATATCACTACTATGAATTTACGTCAGTGATAATGATTCTCACAATCAGTTGAATTAATATTCAACAGTGGATCTTAAATGCGTAAAAGCACGATCCAATTCAGGCTCTTCATTCGTATATTCACAAATGTTACGTGTACACATATTTACATGCGTATGTTGTACTCACAGTATGATAAAGAATGGTCGAACATGATTACGGAAATGTATACAACGTGAATTTATTTAATGAATTAACTGAGAATGAAGTTGGAGAAAAGCGCCTGTATTGAGATATAAAGCTTTGCGCGACAATATTTTCCACGAATATGATATGTAAAATCAAAGAATGACGAATGGAATTAATTATCGAATTATGCGCGATGAAATTACTGACTTGATTATGATTTGTAAAGTCCGTTGACGGATGGCTCAGTCAAAAATATTATAAGAGAATCACTTATATCTCTGCAACGCCATATCGCGATCTAAATTTCTTTTAGGAATGTACTCAATGGTACTTTTGAGCAACGATTAGAATTATCGCTTAAGGCAACTTTTGCGCATCCCTTATGACTGCAATAGCTACTTTTTCCATATTCTTTCTCTCTTTCCACTTTGCACACATTTGAGTTCTTTTCTAAATGATACAAGAAAAATGAATAAAAAATGAAATATGAAAATGTAGAGATGTATTAAAAGAACTTTTCATATTAGAAATGTTTTGGCAGATATCTATCAGCTAGATTTGAAAAAATTATCACTAAATTGCGTACAAATTTCCCTTCGCTTGTCTCAAATATTAATAGCAATATTGTCTTCGTTTTTGTCATTATAGCTCAAAATTTTGTTAAATTTTTGTATTTTTATCAGACATTACATATTCTATATATTTTATTAAATTTGAAATTTTGGGACATCGTTTTAAAAACCAATTCAATTATTAGACAATTACCAAGTTTTGAAAAAAATATAATTTAACTCAATAATATTATACACTAACATTAAGAAATGATTTTTTTTAATTATTATAATTCGTGTCTTTTTTTTAAACTTTAGTGTTTTTTGCGCGCGAGAGGGAGATTGCGTTCGGTAGATTTAGAAAAACATCAAATCCAGCTTTGTAATTCCTAAAACAAATATCTAACAATGTCAAATAAATTTAATGACTACTAAGTGACAAAATCGTTCTAAAACACAGCCCTAACGTGTATGACGTACTAAGAAATAGGACTTTCTAAAAAGACCTTTGGCTTCTTTTTCCAAAATGGAGTGACCTCGTCGTCGATATAGCGCATTCCATCAACACCGATGTTTTCAAACTTAACAACAATACTAAAGTTCGCCGCCGTATTATATACAAACAATAATAGAAATAGTCCGGCGAATACGATTTCTGACGCGGTGCTGAGCTCGTGCAGAGTTTTCGCCATTTCATGCGACGAGATGAAAGTAGCATGTGCTAGCATGAATTACCCTCCATATTATCCAACAAGAAATTCTTCTCTTCCTTTTTCATATTATTGCTCCTTGGCACACCATTTCGTAATTTCGGTTCGAAACACGGCTGCAAAAGAACGAAATTATCCTGTTATCTATTTGATCAATCGTTAATTCTTATTTTTGCAAAAGTAGCGAAATAAATTGAAAAATTCATTTATAAAAATTTAAAAAAGCTTAGCACATGGCAACATTTATTTCTCAAATGCATCGAATCGTAATTGTGATATCTGCAAGTATCATAAAATATTAATTCTTAAAGCACAGACGTCTTTCTAGGAAGTCTTATTCTTAATATAATCGTCATTTATTTCAAGTAACTTTGTGTTTTAGAACTGCGCGCGAAAAAAACAAGATTACAACCGACATTATCGCACAATTAACACCGTACGAAGAATTACAGTTCCAATTTAACCGATTGCTAAATTGGAATGTAACGATAAAACAGATCCAGTCTTAGCATAATTCGATCGTTGACATTGCATACGCAATTGAAATCTACTTCTGAATACATTAACCGCACTCATAAAGGAGATAGCATAATTTGACTTTGCCCTCTCTTTAATTGTATTATAAGATAATAAATCAATTAATGCTGACCTTTCTCCATTGTCAAAATAAATTTTTAAAATACTGTTATAAATTGGATAAAATAATAGCAAGGCTATAAAAATAATTTAATAATTTTCCAGTTATATATAAAATACTGACAATCACATATTTATTCTTGTTCTCGCGATTAATATAAACTTTTAACTAGTACGAAAAAATGTTAATAAAATTGCTAATTTAAAAAAACAGTATAAAGTTGATTACAAAGCGCAATGTGATGTGAAATAAATATTTAGAAAGTCTATTGGATGTCAGCTAATCAAGTTAATCGGTAAAATTATATCCTCACATTGCATGTTTATATCTTAAGTAACCATATTTTATGTAAAAAGTCAAGTAAAATTAATAAAATAATAAATAAATAATTAGTCACAATGTAATATTAGCACAATACTGTTCTGAAAGCCGTCTCTTTTCAGTGTGGCATTTATTAAATAGCGTATAAGTCTCTCTTTTTCTTTAAGGCAGAGATACGTAAGTAGCTAAAAATTCATATATAATTCATAATACACAAACTTGACATCTTTTTCAAGGTAAGATATCAAAATATAGAAATGTATTTATAATCCTAATAAAAATACTAAGAAAAATACTTTAAGAAAAAATAGATATTTCCTTATATTCTTGAACTCAAAGTTAAAAAGTCGTGCAATCGCGTGTTTTTGTCAACAGAGCCAAATAAAGTTTCTTCTCCAATAACTTATCGTAATTATAGGAGTGTAATAACCGCGATTGCAAAGAGTCATGATTTTGCATTCAAAGCAAAATGCCGAGACACGAGGAGGACGGGTATCGTGAGATTCGGTCTTAAGTTTCTTTAGCGTCAGCAACATTGATGCGACGCATGCTATCAATTACATAGGGCGTTATTTAGATGACATATCACTCACAGTTTCGCAGATATTCATGTTGCAGCAATTCTCTATGGTAATTTCGCACTGATCCGATATTTGCGGTCGCGAGGTGAGCGGCGTAACGCCCTTACTGACCACGTAATGCCTCTTGATTCGCGGTCGCCTCCGCAATTTGTTCACATAGTAACTAAGTATGGCAATCATTAGAAGAAATAGAGCAGTGAGGGCTACGAATATCGGTAGCAGCGTACTGTTCTGGAAACTGTCGCTAAGCGTAATTCTTTCGGCTGTTTGATTAGAATCTGTACACCTGTTGATTCATAATGAGATATTAATATATATTAAGATATATTTATATAGGCGTATATATGTATATATATATATATATATATATATATATACACAGGTTGCCTTCAAATAGTACAAATAAGAAATCCCGTACGAAATATACCTGCATGATGTCATACTAATACTGTGTGATTCGACGCGATTGCTCGCGCAATAGATCGCACAGACCTCCGTCATATCGTTCGGTTCTTCACATCGGGTCCCTTTGGAATATTTACAGCTACAAGATGGTTTTCCATCTTGGACGGAACACTCGCCATCATGAAGGCAGTAACCATTGCAAACATCCGTCTCGCAGCGGGCACCATTAAATGTGCCGGTACATTTGCATTCAGGAAGTCCACGATGATTTACAATACATTTACCATGAAGGCAGTAATTGTGACATAGGGAAATTTCGCAAAAAGCTCCGGTAAATCTGCAAGGATTATACAAATCTCAAATTGTTTACCAAATACGGAAACACCTAGCTAATTTAATAAATATCATTTAGGAAATTCTTTGTGCAACTATATAAACTTGTATCTAAAATTGATGCGGTGTTTAAAAATTAAAATTTTATATAAATTAATATATAAATCATTTTATGACTCTTGTTATAAAATTTTATTTTGTTTAATTTATAAACTAATTTATTTTTTGTAATAAATAGTTCCAATCAAGTTTGTTTTTATTAAAGAAATTTAATCTTAATTTCTATTAACATAAATCGTATATATGTATAAGAAACTTGAATACATACATTAATTTATATCAGTAACATCTATTCAATAGTTTGCTTATATATTCTATTAAAGTTACTCACCCTTCTTTGCATCGGCATGTGTTGTTTATTTTGATCAAATGGCCGTCGTTTAGGCAGTATTTGGAGCTCTCGGTGGTCAAATCCGATTCCTCCGTGCTGGTAGTTAAATTATTAAATGTCTCGGCCGCCAATCGTGGAACTGGCAAGAAGTTTGGTCTCTTCTCTATCGTCGATAGAATCGACGCGCAATCGATCTGGCCGACGTTGTCACGCGTCACGATACCGGCCGGATCGGCATCTCTTTTCGAGTTGTAGTACGATTTGAACTTGGTTGGGTAATCTCCAACCTTGGCATTCTTCGGCATAGTCCAAACCGCACTGTGGACCCAATCGGACCAGTATATCGACTCGTCGTCAACCGCCAGATAGACCGGTTGCTGATGCTTGTTATGAACCAACAATTCCCGTTGGCCGCCGTCCAAGTTGCTACGCTCGATCTTGAAGTGGATCCCCTCGACATCGTCGATCCAGTAAAGCTTTTGCTCCGCATGGTCAATCACCACCGCCAGAGGCTCATATAGATTCTCCTGGATGACAATTGTCCGATCACTCCCATCGAGATTAGAACACTCGATACTGGGATTTGAGATGTTACTATTCACCCAGTATATACGGCTAAAAAAGAAGTTTGCGGTCATTGTCAATTTTTTAGTATTTTTCCCCTTTTTAGCTCGGTATCGAGCTAAGAACACGAAATTTATTTTGAATTTATAATCACATAGTCATACTTATAAAAAATTTTATTTTTTATATAAATTTCTAAAAATATAAATTAAAATTTGTATAATGGCCAAACATATATTTCTTATCATCTTTTTATATGTAATAGTAGAAAGAAATATAATAAAAAAATTTAGTACTATATCAGATTTCTTTGGCAATGGACAGACGATCGTAATATTCCAGTGAGACCAATGCCTTTTTCATTCAGGTTCATATTTTCAGCTACGCTTTTATTATTATTTTTTTTATTATAAAGCTGACAGTGCAAGACAAACGAATGTGTTAGGAATTGCTGCGATAACTATCCATGGGATCTATTTTTGTTCTGTACTTTACTTCTTTTCGCTTCATTTCAATACATTATGCATAACTATTAATAGATCTATTATGTGCTTTATTCATGTGTCCAATTATTTATACTAAAATAATTTTCAAATTATATATATTTCAGACACAATAAAATTGATAAAATTTATTTTAATAAAGTATAAAATAACATAATTTAATTTCTTAATAAAATTGATTGATCTCTAATTTAATGTCTAATAAAATTGATTAAAAATTGATATACTTGAAGCTTAAACGAATCGTTTGATAATTTTTATTTATATTTTATTATTGAAATTTACGATTTCTATCGATGACCGTTTGATATTTCCCGATTCTACGAATAAATCAGCGAGGATGAGAGGAGTAATCTCTAGTGACGCAAAACATTGTAAATGGCACACCTGTTACACATGTCGAGGGCGATGTCACGTGGGCTGCTCCCGGTAAGATTGTGCAACACGACAGGATCGCTCGGTTCACCGTTCAGCGGTATGTGCATCTTCGCAATGATCTCCTTCAAGGCATCGACCCAAAACAGTGTGCGCGATGACGTGTCGAAAATGATCCCGACGACGTGCATTCCGTTCTCTTCTACGCACACGCAATTCAATGATGTAACAGCGATGTAAAGATATCTCCCAAGTATTTACATAAAGTATTTACATTGACGGTAAACACGCATTTATTTCGAATTTTCTCCGCGTCAGAGATTTCTAAAGAGGAAAATATGCATGCGAGAATTTTTCAAATATTAATCTATGTAATATGTAATATCTTCGTTATAACATTTAGTAAGAAATTATGTTGTTTCTCAGAAGAAATGAAAAATGAAGGATATCCATGTACGCAATCATCGATGACATATCATCTTAGGGATATCCATGTACGCAATCATCGATGACATTGATTGTAAAGAAATCTATACAAAAGATCTTCTCAATTTATGATTATGTCCGAAAAATAAATGACTTTCATCCATTAAAACCTGTTTCGTTGGATTGTGCAAATGTCTACGAAACACGTGGAAATTCTTTAAACTCCGCGGAATTTCTTATGCTTTTAAAAAATTCGCCTTATCAAGCAAAAGCGATTTCGTTGGCATTTATGTAAACCGCAAGAATTAAATTGGCGTGAATTTTGATGTCTTTGAAATTTTTTCATTTTTTATTTTTTTATTTTTTCATTTTGTATTATAACTTATCGATAAAGATTGAACTAGATTGAACTAATTAAAAAATATATAGCGTATTCTTTACGTATTATAATTAATCCTATATAAATAAATATTAATGAAATATGAAAACGATATCTTATTTTAATCTTTTTATTTTAAAGAAAAGTGATGTTATCTTTTATATCTTTAAAAATATAAATAATGTACTTATGTCGAAAACATTTTTAAAAAATTAAAAAAAAAATTACAAATATTTTTGAACGTTTTGAAATATCCATGAAATTATTATTTTGACTTCACTATGGTAATTGAAGAGATTAATTTCCACGCTCTGTACTTACTCTTCAGAAGAGGGGTTGACGTTAAATTCCTCTCCGTGAGATCGTTGCTGAATATAGACACATTGCTCCTTATGTCAGACAAATACATCGTTCGAGTGGTGTCATCGTACGTTACTCCGGTTAGGGCAATGGCTTCTCCGATGCTAGCATGGCCCATAGGTGTACTGTTACACGCGAAAAAGTCGATTTCGTTACCGATCACCACGGCTAGGTCTGCAGAAAAAAATTCTAATTTAGAATTTAAGAAAATTAGACTAATCATTTTTTTAGTTAATTAAAACCAATAAGACTTTTAGAAATAAGCATTCTAGCGGAAAATAAAGTTTTAACGAATAATCGTCTATTAATCAGATTCATAAATAAAAAAAAAACAATTAAAATTATTTTCATGCTTTTGAAAATTTGCCTTTGATCATATCATTGTTACTAATAATCTGAAATTATTGCATTTAAGTTCTTATCATCAGAAAGTATTTCATATCATTACTTTTGGTAATCTGAAATTATTGTTTTTAAACTCTTTTCAACAAATATTCTACATTGTAGATTAGTCAGACAATACTCGTAATGTGTTATTGTGATTACGTAATCAGTGGACCTTGCGCAGCGCTCGAGATTATCAGAGATAATAACGCGGTATCGAGAAAAAATTTCAACCTCAGCAGTGGTATTTTCGCGCCAATTCTCGAGGAACTACGATCGCACGTTGCGCGCCACTTGAGAATCTGTTGCGTTTTCCGTGAAATGTTTTACGATTCGATCTGTTTGATCGGAAAACTTATGTACATTCTTTTTAAAACAAATATTTAACTTTTGTTACACTTACATGATATTCTATCTTCATTATTGAAAAATTTTTAAGTTTTGAAAACATAGATTAAGGCTTGACGGACAACAATGATAAAGCACATTTTTTTTAAATACTGAATAACGATGATAAATGAACCTCCTAAATACTTGTCTTAAAATGTGTTTTTAGATTTGGTAATGGAAAAACCCAAATAAATTTTCACAAAGTAGAGATACCTGTCTGTGTGGTATAATCTACATAATTGCAACCGATAGGATTAATGAGCAAGATAAACGGTAAGGAACGACAGAAAAAGAATAAAAGAGAGAGAGAGAGATATATATATATGATTAAACAACTTCTTAACTACTACACTTCCGCGTAATACACTATCTATTTCGTGCACGTAAAGCACGCGATTCGATAAGATATGTAACAGTTGTTGCATTTTTTGCTTAACCGAAGCATCGCTTCGCTACGTGATAAAGCAAATTTACGATTTGCCGATCTATAAATTACGATCGAGAGGACATTCCGATTACAACAGATTTGACGCACGCGTCAGCATTGTGGAAACTTTGTGCAGGAAATATTCTAATCCAATTTGCATGAGAATTATTGCGCCAGCGTAAATCAATGCGACCGAGTGACATGTTGGGGTTCATCTGATTTTTAGATGGATTATCCTCGTTTCTCTCTTTCGCGTTCCGCGACTGTCGACTCTGCATTATAGAGAAAGTAATGCGATCACGCTGCTATCGTTTATCATGAGCTGACGAACGTTCAAGCGATAACTATTCCAGCAATCTCTGCGCTCCAATATTATATTCAATTATCAAATCGCAATTCAATTATCAAATTAGAATCTTCAAAACAGATATAAGTAGTATGTTTACAACCATTTGTTAATGTAGTCAATAAAATTATATGCGTCCAACATTGCAATTTATTAATATTAAATGCGCGCTAATCTTCGGTAACCTTTATAATCGAAGGAAAGCGATATATTTGAAAAAGAAAAATAAAATCAGCATAATTTATTAATACAAAAGATTCATTTTGCTTTTATTACTATTTCTTTATAGATACTCTTCAGATCTCTCATAGATACGTTTCATATTCAGTTTCTGCGGAATTCATAAATAATATCGTATATATTACCGTTTATACAAGGTTAAACAACTGTCTGATTATGATTAAGTTACCGCGAGTCAAACCTTCTGTTTTTAATCTATTTTTCTACTTTATGATTATGCTAGTTATGCATTATGCATTGTGAAATATCATAAATACCGCGGCCGATCCTTAATAGTCTCCTTCAACAACATTGTGCATTATTATCAGATACAATGTAAGGCTGTTAACGATCTATACTTGGCATAAAAATACTATTCCATTATCCGAATTATTTATTCCATTCTGTATTATTTATTCAATCAAGCGGAACTTGGAGTTCGCTAAGAGTTGTATACCTAGGGCAAATATCGTTAAAAGAACTTACGTTCCAAATATTACTTCTTTCATGTCGGCGGGCAAAAACGAAATATCAATACGAGACAATAATAGTAAGCAAATATTAAGTACCCGTCGAATCGCTGTTTGTCGACGGTTTTTCGGAGACTTCGCGAAACGAAACGGCGGAAATTTGTACCTGCATTTCCCGCATTCCGCACGGAACGTTTAGGCTGCGGTCGACTTGACGCTACAAATGCTCCGAAGCAGGTTTCTTCTCCTTTCTTTCAATAAAGATAGAAGGAGAAGAAAACTGCTTCGAAGCATTTGTAGCGTCAAGTCGACTACAGTCTTAGAAACGCGAACCTTCTCGAACGAATCCCCGCGCCATTGGTTGAGAAAGCAAATTTATGGAAATTAGGTTTGCGCTTTGCAATGTTACGTCGCCTCATTAACACACCGCGAGTACGATTTTTTTTTTTCGCACGATTTGGAGCGTACATACACGTAATTTTTTCATGCGTTTGAAGCACGTGCGAATCGTCACGCGCATTAAAGCCTTGGTCATCGAGCGAAAAGATCTCCTTCCAATCGAAACACGATTTTTATTTGCGCATCCTCTGTTTATCAAAAAAAGCATTCGCCGATAATATTAATATTCCTGCCAAACCAAGAAGTGCGTAGCAACTGGAATGCGATTTCTTTCAAGATTAATCTATCATTTTCGAGACTAATCTATCATCTCCGAGACCGCGAAATTGCGCATTAAGTACTTGACGCTATTTATAACTTTTCACTTAATAATTTTAAATATATGTAAATATTGATAATCGCATAGCAAAGAGATAAGGAGAGATAGAAACCGGCGCCAAGGAATTTCTAGATCAATATAAATAATTGCGTCTCGATAGAAACGGTATTTCCTGATTATATAATATTATTATTTATCACGTCCGACACGACTTTGATCTTTGACTAGTGGCTTTCCCAAAGTGTTTTAGCGTCAACATTCCGACTCGCGTATTATTGCGTATCGATTATGTCGCCGATTATCCCGGCGCGTATTAACAACGCGTCGAGATGGGAATGAACTCTCGGCTCCGAGTTTTTAAGCGATCTTGATTGATTTCTATTGCACGCTCTTTCTCTCTATCTCTCTTATGCTGCCTAGAGCCAGGAAGCGGCTCAAGGTACAGCGGCTTTCTATTTTCTGTTGCACCGCAAACGTGATAAGGTCACGCTATTAAAACAAATGTGTGAATATCGTACTTTTTGCGTGTGATGTGTGTCCCCCGTTTTAAGACATCTACGAGTGCACTGAGAAAAAAAATATAGTTACTTTTGTCCTCAATCACAATTTTATAATATTTCTAACGATCAAGTTAATCATATTTATCGTTAGAAATATTATAAAATTGTGGTTGAGGCCAAAAGTAACTATATTTTCCTCTCAGTGTATGTGAATTTTTAAAAAGTGATATTGTGACACACACACGCAAAAAGTGTGTGACATTCACACATTCGTTTCAACAGCGCACAAGGTCTCGTCCGCGTTAACGCGCTCCGCGCGCTTGCTCTCTTTCCTCGCAAAACCTCGCGTTCGGGCCGAATTTCCTTGACCTCCGACACAATCGAAAGATCGCGGCCGTCTCTCGCGACGATCTCGCGGTCATCGCGCGCCGCCCGTCCCCGTTTCCCATTGACGTTCGCGCGCGGTCATCCTCCGCGTTGACATTCGTTACGTAAAACAGGTGTAAGGGCGTGCGGGGGCTGAGCGACCGTGCGGCCGCCACGCGACCGGCGACGACGATCCGACGTGAGAACCGATCGCCGATCGCCGTTTCATTCAGCTTTCGCACGCGCGCGCAGCTTTCGCGCGCGTAACGAGCGGCGGGCAAAGCACGAGCGCGCAAAAGTGGCGTACGTGACGAGCCGCCGCTGGTGAATGGAGTCGGCGCCCGCGCGCGCACGTACGCACGGCCCGCGGTGGTGTGCGGCGGTATCGCCGACGGCCCGACTCCCGGTGCGGGGTGATCCGCCGCTACCGGCGCGGCGTGCCGTCGCGGACGATCGCCGTCGATCGTCCCCGCGCACCCGGACCGCGCGCCCGTCGACGTCTCTCTCATGACTTACCCCAGGAACGGCCGTGCGCGGCGACCACGAGGTTGCACAGCAGCAGGAGAAGGTGTCGCGTCTCGGCGGAGATCATGACTGGCAGTCGTTCGGCATTCGCGTGGACGAACGAGGACGTGGTGAGGAGCGCGAGGCCGGATGACACGGATCACGTATGCCTCTCGTTTTTTCGGTCGTCGCCGGAGTGCACGCGCCGAAGAGCGTCAAGCGCACGTCCTCGCTCCGCGGCGGCTGTGCGCGAACTGAGGGCCGCGCGCGGCGCCGGCGACACTGCCGGGCATTGCCGGGGCGCCCCGCGTCAGCACCGTGCGTCCCGCCGATCGGCGGTATTTAGTTTAGTTGGCTACGAAGAGCAGCGTGTCATTTTCGTACTTTATTTCATCTCATTCATTCCCGTTCTCCTGTTAACGCGCGAACGAGCGACTGTAGTTTTAATAGTTGTTATTAATACACGATATTTATATAATGTGAACTTTAATTGTTATATTAAATATAGCGTCACGCCCAATAAAATGCTTTTGATGGATCAATTACGCCCGCAAATATGCTGACAAATGTCACGGAAATGTGATTTTATTACAAATCTATCGGTTTTTAATATATTCGGATTCTAAGTTTTATAGAAGAATTATTTGAAAAAGTTTGCTCCTCCTTTTTTTCTCTTCAATTTTTGCCGAGTTTTTTTTTTAGGATTTTATTTGTACTTTGCACGCTAATTATTGTCGAATGTTCTTTCGCTACGCGCTGAATCGGACGAATTGTTCGCAGCAGATCGCAGGTCACTCTTATTAATCGCTTCATAAGGTCGAGAGCTTTAATCGTTAATTGGTGAACCGTCACGATCTATTAAACTTAATTAATGCATCCTTATCTCATATGCAGGCAACCATTATCATTCATCATCTAATTTATCATTTTCTATAACGGGATTTTATATCTCGATTTTAAGAACGTGTTATTGGGTCAGCAGTGTCTTACGCGCAAAGTGCCAATCTTTTATATTTTACGTACGCCTCTTAGCGAGCTTTTCTTTCAGCAAGTCACGATGACAAACTCCTATGCACAAAACATCGTAACAATCGTAACATAAACTAAAGCGGCAATCAAATCAGATTATGTAACCGTAACAATAGATAAACGGGGGAATCTGAAGACGAATCCCGCTGCACTGAATGTGACTTATAGGTCGTCTGAAGCAGTATCTACAATAAAATTTTAAGATATAAAAAATTGATTAATCACAGTTGAATGTGAGAAGAATAATCGAACAATATAATTGATCAATTTCTTATGACGTATGATTCAAAATTTTATTGTAGACACCGCTTTAAGGCCTTGACTATCAACCGCTTAAATTTTTTTCGCATACATTTCAGGCGCGACTCGGAACAGATGTCAGAGATGAATTCGAAATCGGGCGTACGATCGATCGCTACGCTATTGCAATCGCGTGCCTCGACTTGCGGCTCGTGGCCGGCACGCGCCAATTTTTCTCTCTCGCGCTTCCATTTAAACGCGCCGAGTCCTTACCGGCTCTTACCATTCAAGAGCGGACGTGAAAGATTTACTACCGACTTTATGCGACTAAAAAAATCTTTTAACTGATAAATCATTCAATTCGAAAAGATCAAACGTTTCTATTTTCGTTTGTCGTAGAATATCAAATGACGTAAAATATTCTCTCTAATATAGTAATGAGAAATTAAAATGCAATGTAAATACATGTAAAAATAAATGTGTGTAAAAAAAATTAATTTCTGCAAATTGTCATGAAAATAACTTGAGAATTGGAAAAACATTTTGTTTAATAAAAGAATTTCTTTAAACTCTCAACTCTTTCAGAATTTCCGAAACACACGAAATTCTATTTCTCGTACATTTTAATTATATTCATTTATCTATAATCTTTAAAAAATTAGCGAATGTTGATTTAATTATATTAAAGTAAGAATAACTACCGCGTATATGTATATTTCTTATTTTTGTGGCAATGTTAGATTAGAATAACAATATTATAATTAGCATCCAACTCTTTTAAATAATTTTCATAATAGCATTATAATTTATCACATGAAATTTAAAATACTTGCAAGCACTTACAGATTACGTTGTTCCACAGCTGATAAACATATATTCTTATCACAGCCCGCTGTATTATCGACACAAGGTTAACATATTTTACGCTTAGTATCACATAGTATAGATTATATTTAAAAGAAAAAATTTTATAAATAATATATAAAAAAACAAAATCATTACATCATCGATTAAACGCTTATAAAATTAGAACGATAAAAAGTCTGTTAAAGATGAATATACATCTGCGACTAATAGAACCAAAAATTTTGCACATTCAGCTTTAGTGGTAAAGATTTTACTTATTTTCATATTTTATTTTATATTTACAAACCATTGTAAAATTCGAGAATTAATAATTTATTAAAAATTTAATTTTATAAGACTATTTCTACTATTTCAGAAATATCTTGTGTAAAAGATGCATTAGACTTTTCTCGCGGAAAATGTTTTACCATTAAAAGGATATTACGCAAGAAAAAGAGAAAAATACAGAAATAAGTGAGATAAACGACACTTTGGACTACCAAGTGCCAATTTCACGCAAAGTATAAATGATGTGTGAATCGAGCGAAGCGAAAGTCGGGGAAGCGAAAGTCAGCGGGAAGATCATTCGGTTCGAACGTACTTTAGAATGTAATGCGTTGATATATCTCAGGAGTAACTTGCACGAGTAATTACAGTACAAATTGCAAATGCTTTTAAACAAGAAAGAAACGGAGATTAAAATCGCAACCGTGCGCCTTCGTAAAATATTTTACTGCTTCAAGCCAAATGAGAAACTTCGCACACCGACGACAAAATACTTGCAGATGTATTTCTTCCCATCCTCGCTTCCTTATCAGTTCAGCTAAGCGATTGTATGGTCTCGAAAAAGAACATATGCGCTGCAATTATCAAACTTACGACTCTGACTTATAAAAACGTTCGAAAATATCCCTCCTACCGCGAATGCAATCAAAAATAGCGAATTGCGGTCGTAATTTCTCCTTGCCAGCCTAGGGGGGTAAGAGCGGCGGCGTGAATCATCTCAGACTATACTCGAGACATGAAAGAATCAATTCGGGAGAACACGCGGTCTTATTTCTGGAGTTTCGCCGGCGCCGTTCTCCGTTCTCCGTTCTCCGCTCCTCGGCGACGTCGAGACGTAGCGCGAGGGGGACGTCGTCGTTGCCGCGGGGAAGCGGTGGCCCGCGGCCGACGACGGAAAAGCGAAGCGGGAGCGGCCCGGAGCGAGTACGGCGAGTACTAGGCAAGGCAAGGCAAGGCAGGCAGGCGGCGGCGTATATTATTGATCAATAAAAGCGGCTAGCATGGGCGCCCGTGCTGGCGGTGGCGGTGGCGGCAACGACGACACGGCGGCGGTGGTAGCGGCGGCGACGATGGTGGCGGCGACGGCGGCAGCTGTCACTTCCTCCGCGTTTTTACGTCGCGCGCGCGGATACACGCGCGCTCGCCGCCGCGCGCGCGGAACCGTGTCCCCGGTGCCAGGCAGCGGCGCGCGGACCGATCCTCGCGATCCTGCCGCTGGTCGTCCCGTGCCGTCCCGGCCGCCGGTGGTGGTGGTGCGTCGCGCTTTTAGGCGGCGGTGTGCGTGTCACGGCGACGCGTAGCGCGGAGTACGCGTGACACACGCTTGCGTTCTCCCGAGTACACGGCGCGCGGAGGGTGAGACGCCGGCCGGGGGTAATAGTGCGAGAGGGGGCGCAGAGAGAGAGAGAGAGAGAGAGAGAGAGAGAGAGTTAGTTAGAGCGAGAGAGCGCAGAAGGGGAAAGACTGGGGGGGAAGGGGTGCGCGGGCACCGAGGGAGCAGGAAGAAGGAGTGAGACAGAGGGAGAGACCGACGTGCCACGACATGTGTCCGTGCTGAGTATCGTGTCCCCGACCGTGTGCCGACCGTGTGCGAGGGTGCGCCTTGTGGCAAGGGTTGACCGGCTCCCCGCGGGAGAGGGGGGCGGATGAGCGACGGCCGGGGAGAAAGATAGAGAGAAAATTCTCGTCGTCCCCTTCGTGCCGTTCTTCGGGGCTCTCTCTCTCTCGCGCCGTCGTCTACGCGGGACCACCGATGCAGACCTTACGGAAAAAAAACAGCCCGTGCAAGTGTAAGTAGCGAGCGGATCTCTTCCGCCCCCTCGGCTCGCGTTCTTCCGTAAACCGCTCGTCATTTACAACAGTTGTGTAGTCTCGAGCCGTGTCTTCCCCGTCATCCCCGATGGCGAGTCGACGGGTGCTTCTGGTGCCACCCTGTAGATCCGTCAGGGGTAGTTACAGGCGCCCCGTAATATGGCTTCCTCGTGTTCGCGGAATCGTATTTCGAGGGAATAAACGTCACCTCGCGCGATTTTGCGATCGGCCGCGCATTTCGACGCGACTGACGCGTTTCACTGTGCGAAAACAGCGAGAAGAGAGTCATAAATCTGCTCGCGAAGACCGGAAGTATCCCCTCGCGTTCGCGCGTTTACCGACGGGAAGGCACCACCGATCGCGCCCGCCACTGACAGATGTCGACGGCTGTACTGTGCTCTAGATTACTACTGGACTTTTTAGAAGACAGTGCGAAAACGCGCTTATCCCCTTATTCGATTAGACGTTAATTGGCGTAATTGAAATCATAAAAGAATGTTGCCGGGGAAATAGGGAGATCTCGTTATGGAAATGAGCCGGGAAATATTCTAATGAAGTTTACGACCGCGCACGCTGATCTGAAATGCAATACATCGGCGCGTGTTCTCTCATTATATATTTGCGCAGCTGAGCGGTCGATAGTTTTCAAATTACGCTCGCCGAGTATGAGGGAGGCGTTAGCTGGAAGTGGAAGGTGAAAGTGGCAAAATGTCGCTAAATAAATTGCCAAGACTGCCAGTCATCGCGCAGGCAAATGCACTTCGTGTAGACAGACAATTTTTCGATGAGTCACACGATAGTAATTTATCATTCCTCCCGGTTGTTCCTTAATTGCGGCTTGATTTTCTGATGTTACATCAGTTAGTCATGAGTTGCTATTTTTCTTCCTGCGACAGTCACGATCTTTCCCCTAAGTGCAGCGCTACATAATACAAAATATCCGTAAATAAACGGGTCAAGTTTGAACGAGCCGGACTTCTTCGATCCGAGCTTTTTTTGCGAAAATGTCAAGAGTAGTCTCGTCGCGATAAAAATATTTTCACGACGATGCACCAGGTTTTCCGATACATTTGGTTGTTGTACTACCGCATGTCTTATCGCAGATCGTGCAGTATATACGATATTATATAGAATGTATCGATAGTTTTGACTTCAGAAACCGATAAAGATCGGAAGAAGCCTGATAAAGTCTCAAAAACATTGAATTCTCAAGTTTAGTATTCTCGGGACCGATCTTTTCTTGAGAAAAACACACGGAGAGAAAAATATAATTACTTTTGGCCTCAACCATAATTTTATAAATTTCTAACGATAAATATGATTAACTTATCTATATGCGTCAGTATGTTAACCATAATTATCGTCGGAAATATTATAAAATTGTGGTTGAGGCCAAAAGTAACTATATTTTTCTCTCGGTGCACGCGAGAGAAAAGAAAGGACCGTTGTCTTGCAAAGGTTCTCTCGCAATAATAGGTGAATTTATAGTTGGACGTGTCACGTTTGCCTTTCACCCGGTTGCTGCATCTTGTCGCGCGTCTCATCTCGCGGGCTGCAATAATAATTATTGCCGGAATGGAGGTGCGGGGATACCCGGGGATACCGAGTGCGATGCAGGTCGCATCTGGCGCGGAAAGCAAGGAGAAAGAAAGAAGAAGGAGCCTCGATGAAAAGTTGGATTGGTATCGGACGTACACGCTCACTTCGAGTGCCGACAGTTGGCGTTCTCCACTCGAGGCCCTACGAGTGCCTTCGAACAAACGCTACAGCAGCCTTCGGTCATTAAAATCGCAGGGGCAGCGAGAAGCCTGCTGAGCGAGAAAAAGAGTCGCGATACACCTCTTCCTTTTTTCTGCGCTCTTTCTATATTATTTAGATTTTCGACAAATTTATCGTGCCCTTATTTGCACCCACCTTCGTTGGGTGAAATCAACTATTTTGCGCAGTAAAGCTAATATTATTCTCGAATAATAATGCACAGTTATTTACGTTCGTGCTGATATTTACGTAATTCGAAACTACATGAATTAGTTACATTCATTATAACTTGGGCTATATAATGACACTTTTGTTTATTATACCGTAGCCACGAAGTTATAACGAGGCGTTATAACTGGCGCTTGTTTCAAATATTTATCTCCGGCATTAGTCCATTTCCCAAATGTCATTAGGTACTTTGCGGAAGCAGTATTAATGCTTCCGTTTCCGTCCAAAACAAATGACACATATTATCATCGCGGTTACGGGATTGGTATCGACCCAATTATCGGTTTCCGAGCCATTAATTTTAACGCCGGTCTTCGTCGGCGGGGGATCATTCTCGGCGGGCACTCGAGTCCTCTCATTTTACAGTCCTGTCGATCAAATTGGTTGTACGACCGATCGATGTCGGTTTAATGCGTTTCGGACCTATCGCCGTCGGGATCGCTTCTCGAGATCCCCCGCGGCTCCAAATACGATAATTCGATCTGCCGGGCGCCGGGCGAGTCTCCTTCACGCGAGACTGAACGGGGCCCACACGTCGCGGCGTTACAATGAACCCACCCTCGTGCTGGTGGGCCTTCGTATTTTCACGTTACTTCCACGACGGTTCACCGTGCGGAATGAATTGAAAACTATTCGCGGTTTAAACGACCTTAAACTTATTGTCATACCCTCCAATGAAGCTCCACGGTACCTTCCACATGTTAAATGTTTTATAAACCTTCCAATTACTCTACAATAACTACATCTAGATTCTCTGCAACGTGGTGTACTAAGATTATTTTCTAATAAAAAATTTTCAGAAATATATTTCTTCAGGCAAAAATATGTAAATATATCAATTTATTTTAGTAGACTAAACTGAAGACAAATTTGAACTAATTTGTTTGAAAATCTTTGCAGTGTTAATTATCTATCGGGCGTTTATAAGATAAAAGAACAAACTTGATTGCAACTGAAATAGATCTGAAAGAGTTATTAATCATGAAACTGCAGACGTCTGAGATTATTTTCATTCGTTTCTGTAATTAACTGCCAGTATGTCTTTCAATCAAAGGGATTAATAGGGCGATAAAATGATTCCGTGTTTTGTTTTCAGTCAAGAATGACCCAACCCGCTTTCTTGGGGAGGGCGTATCGTTTAAGGCGAAGCTGATCGGTATTCTGGAGGTGTCGGAAGCGCGCGGTGACCGGATGTGCCAGGCGGCCTTGGCTGACCTGAAGATGGCGATTCGCGCCGCCGGTGAACACAAGCAACGAATCGCCGTTCAGGTCAGCATAGACGGGCTTCGTTTAAGGGACGAAAAGACGGGGGTGAGTAGCGAAATTATTCACATGCAGCTGGATATCGCGGATCGATTTGTACTATAATTCATGATTGCATCCTTTCGCAGGATTGTCTGTATCATCATCCGGTGCATAAAATATCATTTATAGCCCAAGATATGAGCGACTCGAGAGCCTTCGGATATATTTTCGGATCGCCGGATACCGGACATCGATTTTTCGGCATTAAGACTGATAAGGCGGCGAGTCAGGTAAGTTTTCCCTCCACTTTCCCTCTGCTTTAAATGGTCGTTCGACCTTCACGCGACGTTGTACAGAAAAAAAAAAAAAGAACTTCCCTCCTGTTCAACGTAAAGTGAAATAACGTAATCCGCGATAATCTTGTATCTCTGCGAGTAACGCGCGCTCGAACGTCAGTTTTGAGGAGCCTGTATCGCGCGCTTCCCCCCCCTCCCGGCAAATACCCGAAAATCTAATCAGGGTTCGCAGGACGCAAGGCGAGGGGCATCGAATTGATTTCGCAGCTCGAGAGTTATCGGGAACACGCACGAGCGATTGCGATTTCGCGTTCCTGCGTCGCCGCCAAACGCGGTTAAAGTGTGTCAATTATCGGGAACGAGTAGCCGGCCGCGTATCGAGGGGGGGTAGCCGAGGGGGAGCAGGGAGCCTAGAATGATATTTGCCCGATCCGAGAAGCAATATCGACCCCGGGCGACCGTAATCCCGGATGCGTATGTAAATAATTGCATTACACGGCTCCGCGTTCAACTCGCCCCGTTCCTCCGATGCGTCCTCCGCCGCGGGAGATTGTTGCCGGATTATCCACGGCTCGCTTCGTGTGCCGTTCAAAGGGATCGACGGGCAACTTCTTGATATTCAAATCCGTCAGTATATCCCACTTTTGTGCTCAAGCACCGCGGTTTAAACATCCGGAGCTTTGAGCTTTTCTCTTTTTCTGCTTTATCGAAGAAAATCGAAAGTTGCACGCAATTAGTATATTGTTCTTAATTGTAATCGACTAGGGACGGGACAATCATTAGAAACGCTACCCTAGAGACGTAATAGAGAGTAATAGGGAATTTAATTTTAATAATGAATTAGATGAGGGAGAGCAATAGCATATTATTAACAGCATATATTTTGGCATTATTTAATTGAATTTAATTGCATCACGCAATCTTTCGAATCTAATTCATTATGCACAGATACTTTTCTGAATTTCTGCTTAATGTATACGCTTATTCTCACTTGGCTTATTAGGCAAATTATAAGTTCGTAATAGTCCCGCTCGGCACTATTACGGTATTATTCGCATAATACATTGCGGTCGCGAGTAATTTTCCGCAAGACGAATATTAGACACAATAGTAGCGAACAGAAGTTTATGACGACTAATCGGCTACGTTAAATCGAGGAATATGTTTAACTCCGCCAGGAAGCGCGGAGACTTTCGCTCTCGGTCGCGCGCGCGCGTGCACGCTGACACAATTGCCGGGCTCTCAACTCGCGCAATTCAATAGCGACGATTATCGTCGCGAAAATGAAATCAGCTCGGGAAGCTCGCGCGACAGGTGGCAAATTAATTCAACAACCTTACGCCTTCATTCAATTTCCAAGTTTAATTTCTGCGCTCGCCTCCTGTAAACGGCTCTGGGCGGTAATCCTCGCCCGTATATTCGGCGGCGGTCGTGTTTGACGCGCCGCTGGAGGTTTTAACCGGCATGGAATCGCGGCAAACAGAGGGTTGTCGCGCTGATAGCACGGCGGCAGGGGGGAACGGTGTGAATGGAACGAACGATCGAAGAAAGGTTTCGGAAATTACGGTCAACGGGCGTGGGTAGTGTTCCCTATTTCCTCGATATTTCTCATTCCCGAAGAAAAGGAAGTTAATTCAGCTCTGGGAATTCTCGAGGCTTCAAATTGGTTTCAAATTAAGATAAAAGGAAAAAATGTCCTTTTTCTTGTTTTCTCGTAACATAAAAGACCATCACATGTTTAACAAAATTTGATGCGAAAATAAAACGAAAACGAAATGAAAAATTCATTAACAAGAAATCTTGCCATTAAATTCTCAAGATTAAATTTTTCGACAAAAAAAAGACGATTAAATCAGTTCAAAAATTGAATCGACAAATATTCTCAAATAAGAAAAATTCTCCAAATACATTCGACTTCGAATGTAGGTACGAAATGTAAACGAGTTTACGCCAGCGGCGAAAGTTTGGCATACCGCACGAGTGGCACAAAAAGAATATTTTGTTTAACAGGTGGTGATAGCGATGCGGGACTTGTTCCAAGTAGTGTTCGAGCTGAAGAAGAAGGAGATCGAACTGGCGAAACAGCATATAGAGCAGAATGCCATTAATGCGATTAAATTCCACACCGGCGGTATTTTCGTTGAGTCGGCACCCGACACCAAGGTGAGTTCTAATCCTTCGAAATAATTGCTGCCGTCAAGATATGTCAGCTAAATTGTTCTCTCAAATAAGTCTTCTTATTCGTATTTTTAACTGCTTCTTCATTTTCTTCATATGCCTGAAGTATCATTATCATCCGTTTATCTAAATATTAATGTTGGTTAATGTTTAACTAATTCTTCATTTCTTTCTAAATAGATATAAAAAAATCTAATTAAAAAAATCACGGTTAATTGTAAAATCCAATTTTTGCTAATGTTACTTTGCCCTAATCATGATTAATATAAATATATATATATATATATATATAATAATCGTCACATTATATTACAACAATATTATTTAGAAAGAAATAAAGAATGTTGAACCGAGATAGTACGAGTTAATCGACATTCGTGGAATCAACTCTAAGAGGAATAGTACTGATAATAGTAAGACATAATTATCAGAGGTCAGACGCGTTACGATAATTTGTCGTAGGGCGCAGCGGGCACCGAGTCATCGTTTCATCGAATTCGCACGACTAACTGCGAGGTCGACAAAACCGCCGATCGCAAGAACGAGACACAGAGCGGTGTGATTGCGGATTTGCTAGATCTGCAGTTCGAACTGAATTCGCTGCAACAGGGCATTCATCAGATGGACAAAATTACGCCGGAAAATCCCGTACCGTCTACCGACGATCTATTCGAGACCGATCCGTTCGGTGATTCTTTCGCGAACATGAAGGTGCGATTGGTATTGCGACTTTGCGAGTATTTTCATCATTTAAGGCGCTAGAAATGAAGTCATCATAATTCTTGCAATCTTAATATCGGTATGAGCGGAGAAACTTTTTTTCGTAATCCAATATATCAGCAGTAAATCGCAGGCGTAATCATTACAATCATGATATTGATAATGAAGAAGCGAGATTTTTTAGGCGATTTATACATTTTATTTTTCCATTCCCTTTACAGCTACAGGACACAGTTCGTCCGATTTTGCCACCGCCACCCTCCTCGACAAAAAGGGGACATTTAGAGCGACAACATACTGTACCAGTACCGCCCGCATCGACCACTTCCAGTCCGGCGACGACGTTAGTTAGTAAAACACCACCGCCACAAAGTACGATTCATTGGTTCGACAAGGAGACCGAGAATCTCTTCAATGACAACGAGATAACGAATCTGAGTAAGAATGCGTCGGCGAAAAAGGAGCAGGAGGACGTAAGTGTTAATTTAGCAGCGCGTGTTCTTCGCTCTGCTTTTTAGTAAGTACTTTTCATACATGTATCGTTCTGCAGAGCTCGGCGGAAACTACGCCACGCAATACGCAGACGAAGAGCCCGCAGATCGACGTGTTCACGGAGCTGGATCCCTTGGGGACCGGTCTCAGCAAGCCTTACGTGGACAAGAAATATTTCTTCCAGCACCTGAAGAATCCACCGAAAAAAGTCCTCAAGGATCTGGTATCCACGAGTTCCAGCGATAGCTTTCCGACAAACTTCAACATCACGACCAGCACGGAATGCCTAGAGACGACGAAGACGCAGAACGAGCAATCGTCGAAGGACAGCGAGGAGAGCAATTTCGCCAACTTCGATCGATTCGACGAGAGCGAGGCGGGCCAGTCTACTCAGCAAACAGTCGACTCGCCGCCGAAAAAAGAGACGGTTTCTCGGTCGATCCATCATCAGCCTCTCTCGGTGTCTCTGCCGCCGGAGGAGACGACGTTACCTAAAGGAACGAGTACCGCTTCGGGAGGAAGCTCGATCCTTCGCAGCATGGACAGAGATTCGACGGAGTCGACGCAGGGATTGGTGAAGCTACCGAGTCCGAAGAAGTATCTTCAGTCAGTACGGAAGAGGGACTTCGACATCGACTTGCCGGCCGGAAAGACGCAGTCTGTGGACTCCAACAAGCAGTTCCCGGTGGATTTCTCGATGACGAACGAGTCGCCGGCATCGCCGTTGCGGTCTTGTTCGTCCGACGCGAACTCGCGTCTATCTAGCTCGAGCGCGGAATTGGATCTAGTGCCGGAACCACCGCCCAGAGGCGCGGGAAGTATCCTCATCAATCCGCCGCCTTTACCGCCGAAGAAACAGGGAGCTCGAGGGGGCGCGAGACCACCGCCTAGACCGCCGCACACGGAGGGACATTTCCAGTACGACTTTCCACCGCGCGAGGCTTCACCGTCGCCCACCAAGATCAGAGATAAAAACAAAAGCCCGCCGAGAGACACCAAGGGTCATCAGTTCGACGATAATTTCAATCCGACTCCGCAGATATCCGGCAAATCGGACTTTACGACAACCACTGCCTCCGCTTTCGAGGATTCCTTCAGCACGATGATGTCATCCACGACGTCGTTGTCGTCCGTGCCCTTTAATAGCAGCAGCACCGTCTCGATCACAGATCCCAAAAAGGCGAAACCGTCGCTCGACATCACGCTCAGCCAACTGACGTCGTCGTGGTCCAATTTGGACGAGTTGGCCTCCAGCCTCAGCATGACAGTCCAGCAGTTGACAAGTCTGACTTTGACGCAGCTCACGGAATGTTTGGCGACTCTATCGACGAAGGAAACCGTTGTCGGCAATGTAGAGGAAACTATTGTTCCGCCAATAACATCCCCGACAACATTGACAACAATGAAGGAGCAAACGATGTCTACAATCTCGTCATTATCATCGTTGGCGTCAAAGTCAATCGAGGCGATTGAATCGAATTCGACCTCTTTTGTGTCGGAGTCTTTCAAAATTAATTACGAATCGGATATAAAACAGGATTCTACATACGATAAATACGCAGTTTTTCGAGAATTGCTGGAGCTGGAACAGCTGGAACGAAAAGAGGAGCCAAATGTCGAAGAGGAAAATGAGAAGGAAGAAACGCTTAATGAAAACGAACAAGACGAAACGAATATTCAGTCGGAAGAGCAGACCGCCGAGAGCACTTCGAATTCTATAGCTTCGTTGGTGAATCTGACCGTCAAGCTACCAACCAAGAGTGAAAATTTGATGAAAGAAGAATCGGCCGCGAATCTGGACGAAACGATGACTAACTCTCTCACGAATTTAACAATGGAGAGAGAAAAGTCGGTGGAAGACGAGGATAGAGAAGTCGAGAAGGAAAGCGACATGATGGCAGATGCAGATGTCACATCCGATTCGTCCACGGTCCAGCCGACGGAGATAGACATCGAGGACGATACGGAGAAGACGCAAACTATCATGGAAACAGAGGAGAGAGGGGAGAACTCCGAGAGAGGAAGCGACGCCAATGGCACCTCGTCTGACAAGGTTGGCTCTGACATTCTCAACGACGAGGCGAATGACTCATCCGTGGCCGAGAGATCCTCGACGGAAGTGAAATCTTCGATCTCGACGTCAAGCGACAGATACGCTGCGCTGCGGGAGATCATCGGCGAGCCGGAGCCGGTGCCGATCAAGAAGGACGACGAGGAGATGACGGGCTCCGCCCGAGCGTCGCCGGTAGTGCCATCTCAGCAACAGATTCAGCAATCGAGAAGTCTGGCCGAGGTGGAATTGCTGAACTTGTTCTCCGATAATTTGCCGCCACCGTCGAGCCCGAATATCTCCATTACGAAGGATTCGGAAGATCTGAAAGCCGTGGCGATGGACATCTTTGAAGAGATCAAGATGCTGAACACCGGCATACTTCGCGCCAAGGAGACCAAGCCGCTGGCTTCGTCCTCGGGCTTTGAGGATATGTTCTGCCCGTTCGGGGAGACGACGCGATCGGACAAGGATGAGAGCAAGGACGACAGCAACTGGGCCAAGTTCGACACGGGTATCTTCGGTTCGTCCGACAGATCTTCGTGCGAAGGGCAGCGCTCGATAGGCGGCACTTCGCCATGGTCACCGGACGGCAAAGATTTCCACAAAGAGATACCGTTCAAGAGAAGCGGCCGTTACCGACACTCGGGGGACAGCGACAACGAGGAAGAGAGCGAGGAGAGCAACGGCAGGATACGAGACGGCAGATACTGGACCGGCTCTCGACATCCGCGATTCGATGTGCCCGGTTTCGAGGACAGATCGTTTTACGAGGATGCCGACAAGCGGGAGTGCAGCTTCCGCGACAAGATGGGCAGGAAGTCGCGCGGTGCACCGTGGACCAAGAGTGGCAGCGTTCATCGGCCACGCGACCCGTCGCCCTGGCACGAAGAAAGTCAATGGGAGGACGAGGGTCCGCGGCGGTATCCGCATCGGAAAGTGCCCTACAAAGACGACGAAGAGTACGAGGCGCACTGGAAGTGCCGATCAAAGCCGCTGCCGCCGCCGCAACGGTGTAACTGGACCCACGACGTTCACGGCTCGTACTACGACGACGAGCGTAAGCGGAAACTGATGTTGTGGAACGAGGAGGACCGTTTCGGCAGCAGCCAGGAGAGCATGGGTTACGACGAGGAAGATCGTTGGAGCAGAAGACGGTACGAGAGAAGACGATGGGAGGAGGACAACAGATTCTGGGATAGAAGAGGGCCGCCGGACGATTATTCTATGAGAGAGGCGTATTATTATTATCGCGACAGCAGAGACAGACCTCACGACTATCCGTCCTGGGACGAGGAGTACGGCCCGGAACGCCCGGGCGACGACTCGCCCAGATACAATCCGGCGGGTAGGAAGAGACACTGGCCGAAGAGACCCAACAGCGCGAACGACGGGCGTAACAACGACATGGTTTACGCGGATCCGCGGAAATTCGGCGCCTCCAGATCCGAGTGCAGCGACAACGACTCCGACCCGTACCTACGATCCTCTCAGCGCTCCAGGAGCCGCGAGAGTTACTGGGGCAGCGATCAAGAGTACGACAGCTGGGTGGAGCGGCCGTACTGGTCCGAGGGTCCCGACTCGAAGAGCGAGACGATGCACCGCAAACGAATAGTCAGGCACAAGACCCGGCAGGTGCAGAAGACGCAGAGTCCGTTCGAGGACGATTTTGCCCAGAGCGTCGAGCACATGGAAGCGTCCGGGCCGAGCGGCGCGGTAGAACCGCTCGCACCGGTGGATGCGCGCGTGCGACCGGATATGGCCGAGCAGAAGCGGGAACCGCCGCCCGCGAGCCCTTCGTCCGGCGTCAGAGGCCCCAAGGATCACCCCAGGCGAGATATTCCCGTTCGGGAGTACAGTAAACGGTCGAGCTACTTCGAGGACGATCTCACGCCCACGGCGAGCGCATCCAGCGACGCGTCGGACCGACAGAGACTGTCGTCCGAGCTCAAGGCGACGCCGGAGGAGCTGCCGTGTGACGCCAAAGATCCGCAGCAGCCCATCGACGGCTTCGTATCCGAGGACAGCGGCCGCGATTCCTTCTTCAACGGCGACTTGAGGTTCGACGACGACGCCTTTGTCTTCAAGTCCGAGTTGGACGACAATGTGCCGGACCACCGCGCCACTACGTTGCCGTTGAAGAATTCCAGGCAGGGGAAGTACGGGCCGGGGAATAACAATAACAATAATAAGACGGCCAGGGGCGATCAATACATACGGAAATCGGAGTCGGTGAATATCTTCGCGAGGGAGAGCGACCCGTTCGACGGCGACGATTTCTTCAATTGATCCGTACGAAGGACGACCGTAAGGTTCGCTAAAACCCCGCGCTGAATTCGGTGGACGTTCATGTGGACTAGACAATTGGAACTTGAATAAGAAAAAGGGAGAAAGGGAGAAAAGAGAGAAGGAGAACAAAGGGACGGTTTTCATTGCACACACGGAAAACGTCGGCGGATCGTGAAAAACGGTGGAATCCGCGCTACAACGATACTTGGTTCTCCTCTAGTCGACTATAGCAATTTTAACGTAGCAAAATTGAAGAAAGAGCTTTGAATGCGGCTCGAACATATCCGAAAAAATTGTTGTCCATAGCGATTTTACGCTGCGCTTCTCTCGTTTCACGAAATTCCTTTAAACATCTGTTCTTGTCCAACTGAGAGAGCGCAATTCTTCGTTACGCGATTAAAAGATTTTCTTGTATTTTATCTTACATTTCTTTCGTTTGGAAATTCTGATGAAGGAATTTTTCAAAACACAACAATTCCACAAAGAAACTAGTCACTACTCTAATGAATCTGTATATACTTAATATTATTGATATATTGGGATCGATTTGCCGAGAGTGAAAAAGAGAGAAAAAGATGACATAATTTAACATATTTATGTATTAAATGATTTAAATATTTAAATTTAATTTATCTACTTACATACTCAATTTTACTTTATTTGTATGTTTTTTTAATAATCATTGCAAGAATTTGTGAATGTGCAGTTTAACTATGTCTGTTTTAAGAGAAACGATTCTAGTCACGTGTGCGTAACCGTTGGGAGCTTCGAGAGAGGAGAAACTGACCGTGTGCGTTTTGGGGAGTAATCAAAACATGATTTTTATACATTTTTAACTAGCACGAATCAATTACTTTGTATTAGGCGTTCGTACATCGTCCATGACGATATCCATCTGCAAGCTCCCCTCCGATTCGTCATTCGGTTACGCTGCTGATAAATTGCTCTCATGTGTGAGAGATACAAAGGGTGGTAGAATTATGTTTACACAGACGAGATTATTGCCTTATGTTCGTCGTACCTCTAATGTTTTAGTGTGCGAAACTGGCTCGAATATGAAAAGATTGCGTATTGTTTGGTGCGTACGTCAGGTTGTGGAAAAAAAGCTTCTTTGTACAATACAAACTGAATTGTCTTGTCCTCTAATTTTTCGATATTATCAATTATTTCATAAGTAAGAATAAATATAGTGTTGAGAGAATAATGTAATTCCAAGTCACAATTAAAACTTAACAGTTAACGTCATATTCCTAAGAGAAGATGACTTGAGAATTCCAGACAATATCGTCCAGCGTACGATATTTTGCAACTTCTTTTCTATTTAATACAGAAAATTATTCTCGTTGGCTTAAACTTACATTATTCTCGCTGCTTTTAATGAGAAAAATTGCATTTTCATAAAAGCAAAGCGAAATGTAAAGGGAAAGACAAATAAGAATTTTTTACTTCAAGCTATAAATAATATGCCGCTACATTTTTTGTCTAATCCAGTCTTATATACAAGATGCACACAATTTGTCAAGATTTACCACAAATTCTCCGCTAATATAGCGTAATTTATGTTGATGATATTCCTACCACCGTATTACAACGATCACGCCGACATTTTACACACTGTATGTACTTATGTAATAATAGTAGTAAATTATTTATCACTCGTTTAATGGTTACTCGACACTGTATTGCGAGTATGCGTCAGAAATGATAACGACAATACCGCTTCAATGGCAATTCGATTCCTTGTCCCCCCCTCATTCCCAAAAAGATTTGTTAATACGGCTGATGATCAATTATACATAATCATGCAAATTTATCTCGCTGTTTTTACATACGACTTCTTAAAGGATCTGTGTAGATACAACTTTACGCAAGACTGCGGTGATAAGAAGATTCACGATAAGAAGAAATCAAGCAACTGTATAAAATGAAATATACGTATATCGGTGACACATATCTTCAGCTCTGAACGATATTAATTATAATGACGATGACGATAATTTAAAATTTTCAACACTCAGTGCGATCAAAAGTTTTTTTATTGATAATTGATCTTTGAGAAAAATTATGATGGATGCTCAATAATTCAATTTTAAATATTTCTTTCTGCTTCTAAGCTCAGAAATAGAAAATTTATTTTGCAAGCTTAAAATTATATTAGTTTCGCGACATCAAGTTATAAAATAAATGAAAATAATTTTATATAAAAAAAAATACGAAGATTTGATTTTTAGAAAGTAATTCTCTTTTAACGACAAATGAATAAGATCGATGTGCACGATAATTATTTTCACGAGAAAAATTGAACATTCCTTTTTTGTTTTTATTCAAATATCCAGCAAAGACGAAATAAACTTTTGCTGAACGTTAAATTGCTTATTTTGTGAAATTCTGACTCGAATAAGACAAGAGCATTAAGAAGATAAAACAAGTAAGTATAAAGTTGAGATTTTAATTTTTCTGATAAAATCACATTCTCTTTTAATTTTGTTTTTCTGTTAGAAAAAAAATATTGGCAGAAACTACTTTTTTATAACTATTAATTAAAATTAAATTAACATTTAACACAGCTAACCGAAAACTAATGAATTAATCACTAAATAATTACACCAGCAATTAAAATATAATATAAATAATTCTTTTATAAAAAGAATTAATTTGATTAAAATAGAAATAAATTTTGAAACAATAGAAACTAAAGGGAGATCCAAGTCTCTCATTGTATTGCATATGTATAACATATGCATTTATGTGCCACTTCCATACCCTGCTATTGTTATTGTTTTGTTATTTTCAAACCCCTTCAGCTAATAAAAATATATAAAAAAGGAATCTCAACAATATTCCGAGCCCTCGTCGTATTTCGCAATTCTTTCGTAAACGCATCCTATTCTTACGAGGTCCTTCAGCAAGGCTCTTCTTCGCGTTTGACAAAAGCAAAGTGACAAATAGGCGCTGAGTCGTCGGGGTGGCGTCGTCATCGTCATCGACGTGCTCAGGCCGTATAATCGGTACACCGCGTCCCTCGGCCTCGCCGTGTGTACGCTACCCCGTTCCTTGATTTCGGCCGCGCACAATGCACAATAAAAGAGCATTAGGATCGCCGGCTTTGTCGAGAGAGAGAGCGGCTGCACGACTTCTCTCGTAACAATGGCGCGGCCACCACTCGGCCGCGGTGCTCGAAACACCTGACAAACAAGGAAACAATGCGCCGCACGAGCCGCACTTCGACGGGATTTCGCGCATTTGGGGGTGCGCGCACGCTAACAAATTATCGCCCCTTCCCTCCACCCTCTGCCCCATCTCTGCCACCCCCACGGG
>VBVQ01000453.1:24138-58618 GCA_011636635.1 Tetramorium simillimum | reverse complement strand
ATATATAATATATAATATAAAAAAATATATGAAATATGTAACGCGTATAATCAAACGCCACGAAATGTAGGTATATGTTGTATATTAAGAACAAACGTTTTTTAAAAAGTTAACATTTATATAAACTGCACAATAAACAAATGAAACCATTCAAACATTTATTTTGCGTACTAGTAAAAAAAAATTTGCAGATTTCAGATAGATGATATCACAGTAACAGAATTATATGTCTATCTCTTTTCCAAACAAGGTGCTATACAACAATATTATTAATCTTTTCGTAGAAAACAAAATAAAATCTTTGAATAACTTATGGATATAATGATATAATTTATGGATGCTATCGAAAATATTTGCTTTTTCACTCGTCAGTGATTACCGGTGCAAAAAAAATATAATGCAATTAATTGATATTATTAGCGCCAAAGCAATATTATTACGGTCAAATTTCGACATTCTAACATTAGGAACGTTAGATAATAAGACATCAAAATATAGTTTTATCCTACCACAGCCATTCATGCTCCGTGCATACATGTAAATCATACGCAACAAAGCTGTGTCGTCATAGACATCTCTCTCATTTACATAAGACGATCGAATCGGGATGAATGGAATCGTTTACACGCGTGCAAGCCTGTGTGCGTGTGTGTGCGTATGTGTGTGTATGCACGTTTGCACGCATTTATCTCGCGGAACAATAGCCCACGAGTTCGTCCCTTCGCGAGCAGCCCGTATTCCTTTTCCCTCCTTCGACCGTGGCAGACATTTCTGAGAGGAACGGTGCACAAATACACCGTCTAATTGTGTGGAAAATGCAGTGTAGCCGCTACAATTCGTGAATGCTCGGGGCGCATTACGTAGTTTTATGAAGCTGCAGACTCTGACGCAATTCTGCGCGCAACGCGTCATCGCGGTCGCTAGTCGTGTATGACTGAAGCAAGTGTGGAATATGCTCGTTACCGGTATACGGACGAACTTGTTGGTTATTTTGAAATCGCTCTGGGTTAGATGAGACGACGACGTTAATTAAAACAAGGGATACACCGGCAGCGGAGATAAACCAGTCTGTAAAAGCAAACTGTCTACGAGCAGTCGACCCTTTTTGCATTAAATGGGAATTGGACTTGACTTTCATTTATGATTTTTATTCAACGTCTCATTTCATTTGATAAAATGTTAGATTTTGAAACAACAAATTTTTTAGCTCGCGGTTTTGATATTTATTATTACGGCAACAATGCGGTGCGATAAATATGGATCTAGAGCTCTTTGAGGAAAGACTAAAATTTTTATCAATTACATCAAAGTTCTAAAATGGAATTTTACATAAACGTGTTAGAACTCAATTTTGTGTACTCATGAAAATGCAATATATCTTTACAGATTTCCACGTTAATCTCACATAGAGAACGACCGCTATGCTCGGACCGAAGTTTGCGAGCGGTCGCCAGAGTCGGCCAGGCGGTAAATTTGGCGGTCGAGAGATTCGTGACCGTTGGCGAGACTATCGCAGACGACAATCCGGAGATCAAACAAGACATGTACGAAGCGTGCAAGGAGGCGAGAGTTGCGGGTAAGTATAATACATTTACGATTGTGATAATGGCCAACAAATTGAAAATAAATATGTAAATAAAAAAGCTAGAGTAGCCTTACATATATATAATCTCTAGCCTGATAAAATTAAGATACAATAAACCCTTCATAAATTCTTAAAGTCCCTTCGCAATCTAAAGATTTATAACAAAATTATCGATTCTGCAGACTTGATTCTTACCGAATTAATGAATTTTAAATATGCTGTGTAATATTTGAGTTATTTATAAACTGTCGAAAGGTTTCCCTTCGTAACAAAATATATTGCAATATAACTTCATACTTCAATATTTCTCACATTTCACTCGAAATAGAGATAGAAATAGAAATATCAGTAAGAATTTTTTCCATAGAACGAATTTCATAGAACGAATGAAAATTATCCAGCACAATGCGAACGCATGTTCTCGCGAATATTACGATAGTGCACTAATCAAAAGTTAGGACAATAGAACGTATCCAATTGCACGTTACAGAGTAAATTCGCATTAAAACTTGGCGTATTTTGCACGCCACATACATCTGTTGGAGATTATGTGAGTAACTTTAGAAGGATGTATTAGGACGTATTATCTAGTAAAGGAACAATATACAGTGCAGAACTTTGCAAAATTGTCTAATATTATTAAGAAAAGGAAATTCAGATTTTATTTTTAGTGAACAACGTACTTTGCTATAATCATGTATTATTATTATTATTCAAGAAAGTATGAATAATAATAGGGCGAAAAATAAGGTTTATGAAATTTTATGCTAATCTTTTTTAAATCCAATATACACACATCTGATACGAATAAAAGTAATGTAAAAAAAACAAGCAAACTGTAACAAAATTTCTATCTTGATTATAAATTTTATACAGTGATACAATTTGAAGTACTTTAATACTTTCATTCAGATTATGTTTTATTGAAACTTTGTATTCTCTTTTGAGATTATCTCTTTCTCGAGAACAAATTGCATTATACTTGCACCAGTTTCTTTTCCGCGAATAATATTATCTCAGGCAGGCAGATATTTCACTATCCCAATGTTTGGAATAATTATATTACTTCGGATAAACTCGCAATCGGACGATAAAGCCGTTTATGAATATAAAATCCTATTGCGTTGCAAAATCCCATAGCGTTATTTATAAGAAAATGTTTTATCCCAAGATATAACAATGACAGAAAAATAATAATGTTGAATAGTAGAACATACAACTGTTTCTCGGTTTTTTTTTTTCAATTTAACATTACTTCTAAGTTGTAAGTTTCAAGATCTTACGACGAACAATTCGTCAAATAGGTCAAGAAAATCTGATTCGCGAAGATGTACAAGGACGCATCGTGAATTACTCCAATGCGATTTTACGATTCGCGATGCGCGCGAAACGACCAATATTCTTTTCAGCATGTAGGTTAATATCTTATAGCCTTTTCGTTTTTTGAAGGGAGAAGAGGAAGAAGATAAAAAGATAGAAATACGCATGCATGAACATTATGGGTTTTTAAATATTTCGCAATTATCGAACATTATATCATTTTACATACATTCGCATACATTTACATACATTTACATACAGTATCACACACATTCGTGTCAAAGCGAATATCTTTCTACGCTGTAACGCAGGGAAACACGTTCGAATCCGAATACCAATATTAAACATCAAAAAGATACAAATTGCATTTCTCATACGCAACCTTGCGCGGACAATCTCTAAGAGCACGCAAACCGGAAGAAGGCTCCATACACGCGAGAATAAGGCTCGTAACCTTTGAACATCATTCTCCGAAGTCTTATCGTCAGTAGATTATATCTTTCCATATCTTCACGCTAGGCTGAACATTGCAGAACGAATCTTACCGCTGCTACCATGTGGAAAGAGCGAGCGCGATGCCCCAGTTTCAGCAAACCTTGAAAGGTTCTTCGCCACCTACATACCTACATACATAAGAAAAGCCCGAACGTATCTTTGCCAAATAGCGGAGAAATAATGGCTGCAGTAAGGACCGCGAATATTTCTTTCCAGCACACCTGTTCGCTCTTCGGGGAGAATTGTGCTATATAGAGAAGAACCGGTCTCGCGGTGGTCTTTAACGCGAAAAGTCCCGCGCCACAAAATTGAATCTTGAGAAAAGCTTTCGCACCGAAACCAATACTCGATGTAGAGTCAACTATAAAAGAATATAATTCGACGATAAAAGGAGACAACCAATACGACATAAAGCGATTCTAGAAATGAAAATTTATTTACAATTGTATTGATCTAAGATTCATAACGCGTAGCTGATATATTTAAGAAATACTATTATTACATCAGTTATTCTCTTCGCTGTCATCGATCTTGCGCTTAAAGGAAAGTGGCGATATATGTATAAATAATAAACCGAGCTTTCGTCAGAACAACCGAGGTCAAACAGGATTTTTGTACAAACAGAAACGACGGGTGCTTCACGAATTTAGAATGTCGGCAAAAAATTGCGGACGATAGATAAGATAGAAGATTTTGATTATTAGATTACGTGGAATATCTTATCGGAGCACGCGAGACGTATCAATTCAATGTAATGAAATAACGTCGAAAGGGCACCGATATTACAGCGATCGTACAGAGACATGCAAGCTTACTACCTGCTGGCTTGAACAAATCGTTTCGCGTGGTATCGCGTGTAAATCGCTGCGCTGTAAGTGTAACTAACCGTGGAATTGCGAACGCTATCGTGCTTACGGAATTCACTATGACACAGCACGCGACGAATTTGTATAAACCGCCCGGTGGTTTTTGCATACAGATCACTCCTCGTGTATATGCACGTTTAGTTTGCGCTACAATTATCACGAAAATACTATCGTCACTTCCCGAAATAGAACAATTTTTATATATATTTTTTTTTTTGTGAGACGCGAAGTGGAATTTCAAGTAGCAATTATACGTGATGGGTCGTCTGCGTTTGCGGCGTACAAAACGAGATCAAATTGAAGAAGCGCGACATTGCGCGGAATGCTTAAACGCTTGGTTATGCTCTCTTTCCCCAAGATAACGCTATTTTCGATGCTTCGCGGAACTTAAACCCGCGTACCAGAACGACAGCGATAGAGAGCGTATATTACTATAACGAAAAGCGACCACCGTAAAAGATAACTGGCAACGTGCCAAATTTATATATCGGGGGAAACAGCATACAGTAACGACAAAGAAAACGTTGAGGAATACTTGCACCTGTCACAAACACAAGGAAACTATTATTACTGTCAACTGAGTGCACTCGGGCAAAATGATGAAGCGTAGACACTGTGCGCTTAATATTCGGCGTTCGTTTTAAGTGGTAATTAGTAACGAGTGATAATTACTAAAGAATTATGAAGACCGCGCGTTTCATGGTACGTTAATATATAGCGCGTAATGTCAAACTAAAAGTACTACTACGTAGAGTTGTTCATTTAATTCTTCATTAGCTTCTCTGTCCTATGTTGCCATAGGAAATTGATGATCAATCGGAATCATGACGTACGAAAAACGAATGCAAAAGCAGAAACCGAATTCGGAATAATTGACAATAAAACGGTTATATGCAAATAGAGACCGAAAATATCGTGGTGCGCAAGGCGAAAATACATTGTCCGAGAATTGAAATATCGAACACTGGGGTGAAATCGAAGGAAATCGGGGCAGTTAATGAAATGGGAAAATATCGGTTAACATCGAGACACGCTGAATTGTATAGTTTCGATTTGTTTGTAATTATATCAATCAACGTCAAACAATAGTCGTTTTCATATTCTTCATATCTTTGGATAAATAATATCGATTTTATATTTGTCTTGATCGTTTTTTACGATTAAATCATAATTTACAAAATATTTATTAATTACTAATGGATAAATGGGCATATATAATATATGAGTAATGTGGATATACTAATTTAACCTCATGCGTGGAAATTGTAATATCCGTATTTTGATATGAAACAAACGATTCTATTAAAATGTCTGCTTAAATTGAAAATTATATAGATATTATGGAGAATTTATATACGATTTTATTCGTGTGTATTGCAATTAATTCATACTACCACGTAACATTGTGTAAACAGATTAATATTGTCGACAGATCGATCAAATAAATACTACTCGTTGATACTTTTGAAATCAAACGCCGACGATTCTACTGCAATTTTCCTCGCACAAATAAGCCGACATTTCTCCGACGTAACGGTGATAAATCCATTTTTATGACGGAACTAACCGAATAACAAAAAGTTTTCAGCTAGCCAGAGTATATCGGCACAAGAGAGCGATTTTTATCATGACGTGTCACTTGGGAAAAACGCGATATAAATTCACTCGACGTTACTTTAATAGCGAACAGTAAAAAGGCCCCTTCAGATAGGGCCATTGTAAAAACCGATAAAAGAAACAACAAATTGGATTACACTACACAAACTTACATAAAAGGCCCTATAAACGAAAATCGTCTTTGTTGTATATAGTTGAGATACTATTAACGAAAGAGCGGAGTGTAAAGATCGGGGCGATTTAACGCGGGCTGATGGTAAACGCGGATAAACGCTCCGCTAACGAGTAAAGTTAGTGATTCATTAGTCACATTCATCGTCATTGATCGTTTATAAGCTTACGTTATCACAGTTATCATAAAACGCCGTTCCACGCTATTTACTTCCACAGTTTAATGGTACTCACTGATGAACGCAAAACCACTCGTGCAGCTTGCACAATTGCAAAGCTACATTATATAAAGAGATTAACACTCTCTCCATAATGTTGAAACAATTTCCCTAAAGATACTTTTAGCATGTAAAATAATTAAATAACATTAAATTATCTATGCAAATACTCGTTGCATTCACAAAATAAATAGACTACGTTTAAAATTTAGAATAATAACATAGCAATAAAATATATTAAAACTTTTTCACTACTTCTTGAGATAGAAAACGAAAATTCGAAGCAAGCACAAAAATTATTTCTCTTCTTTGAATTTAGATTTTATTTGATAATTACTGCAAAATTATAAAAAGAAGAAAGATACTGAAATACTAATATAATATCAATTAAATATCATATTCATATCAGACAAATCCAGAAATAAACCATAGCGTATTGATTATGATTACGCAGCATCATCAAAGCAAATTATTCGCTTATGTGTGTGACTGGAACTCTTCTTATCACGCGAGCTAAAGCAATTGTTCTTTCTACATTATTGCGTGCTAGCGGAAAGTTACAAGGGTAGTAATTAAGCGATTGATACGCATCTTGGAGAACTTTGTTTGTTCAAAATTCACGAACTATATTTCATAACAATAATTTGGCTTCCTCGAATGTTCGTATCTACGTGATAAATCAAACAGATATAATGTTACGTTACGGTATCGATGAATAGCGTGCGAAACAAAAACCACGGTTCTTTTCGCTCGTTAACAAGAAATGAAAACATAAATGTCAATCTCAAGTTTGACGTGCTTATCCCGGTCCAATGTATTTTGCCCGTGAATCATGAAAAGCGCACTCCTAGGACACGCTTTTGCGCGTCGCATTCGAGCAATCTCTCCAATTGCCATCCACCCGATGCATCCGGTGGATACCAATATCGGGATAAGTGACATGTGCTCTATTTACTTCATTGCGCTCAAAAATATCTCACCAAAGATTGAAATTAGGGAGGCGCTTCTATTAATAAAATAGTTTGCTTATATTACATGAACTATTTAATATTTTATTTGTATGAAATTAACTTTGTAATGAATTAAATAAAATGTTAAATTTAAAAACAAAGAAACAGTTGTTACCGTGTGTTTTTTTCGTGCTTTGTGAAATACAAATAATACAGAGTTATATCAACTCTAAATTGCCTAGTTTGGCTGATAAATACGCGCAAAAAAATCTCATTGAAATAATAATGGAATATGTAGGTGAAATCGTATGAAATCAATGCACTTCGATTTTTAAATTAGGTCAAGTTCTTTGCGTACTTACGTAACGGTTATCTATATAACGCTATAAGGATTCCATATCGAACCGACTGATCTTACAATACTGGCACTGCTACTAATCAGTTGTATAGAACGATATAAGCAATTTGCTTTCTAAGAGAATATATGCTAGTCTCGTTACTAATAAAAAAAAGTATCTACCGAGTAAAATAGCGAACAAGTTCCGCTGAGATATGAACAGGGATAATTCGCAGTGGCTTATGAGAAAAGTTTACAAACATTCAGATGATGAAAAAACCGTTCGGGGAAGTAAATTGATAAATTTACTTCCCGGATTTAACGGAGAGTATACGATATTAACAATGGAACGTTAATATGAAAAATTTGTAGACGCAAATTTTATCTATTCTACTGAACTAATTAGCATTTTCCCGTGTAATTACCCGAAGGACAAATAGTATTGATTATAATCAATTGTTCTCACTCAATCGATTCTTCCTATAGCAGTTTACCTTTAGAACATAGCGAGCTCCTAATGGCGATGAACAATTAATTCGAGATAATAGCCAATGGCGATATTGTGTTTCGCGTTAACTATACAGCTCTCTAATTCCGAAAATAATTATTTAATGATACAGCAGCTCTCACGTCTCACACTCGAAGTCTTTCCGATCGATGGTGATATTATTAGAAAGCGTTGTGCACAACTTGTAACTTGGAAAAAGTTATTTAATATAGTATTTCTATGTTAATTCTTGACATTTTTTAAGTAAGTTAGCGAACGTGCAAAGTAACTAATTGTGATTGTTCAAGAGCACCCAATTACTCGTAGCCGTCGCACTTAAGTCAAGGGGCTCAGTCATAATTAAATCAGTTACTCCGATTTTACGGTGACACACGATAAAAAGACGAGATGTTTAATTCATCAGTATTCCCTGTCCGTCACGCGCTCGCTCGAAATTCGTTCAATCGATCTCTCTTTAAGAATTAAACCTCGCCGTGGAATTAATAGCAGAGATTATTACTTTACGTATATTTTAATTTCGGCAGTTACTATATATGTAAGATAAAATTTAAAAAAATGCAATGTCGATTATGTTACATCTAGGCTCGGCAATCGAGAAATTATGCGAATGTGCCTTGGAAGACAGCTTGGCTGACCGAGGCTCCGTCGTAAGAGCTGCCAGATGTCTCCTAGGCTCAGTGACGAAAGTCCTACTCCTGGCAGACATCGTCGTGGTCAATCAATTGCTCCACGCCAAGGATAAGGTCGCCCGCAGTCTCGGGCGCCTCGAAAGTGTCTCGAATTTCACGGAATTCGTCAAGGCGTTCAGCCAATTTGGTGGAGAGATGGTCGAGTTGGCGCATTTAACGGGTGATCGTCAGGTGAGAGATTTCCTACTTGCAAATCGACATATTTCACTCGCGAGTTTCGTGCTAGCGTGATACAGCCTCCCGTAACGCAGCCGCGACTCGATTAAACGTTACATTTCATTTTCAGAATGATCTCAAAGATGAGAGGCGACGCGCGCAGATGGCAGCGGCTCGGCAAGTGCTCGAGAGGAGCACTATGATGCTGCTCACGTCCAGCAAAACATGTCTAAGGCATCCCGAATGTCCATCTGCTAAGGAGAACAGAGACACCGTTTTTTGCCAAATGAGAAGAGCGATGGATCTAATACATTACGTTGTCAAGGATGGAGTATTAGACTGCAGCGAATCTCAGTCCTACTCGAATTCACAAGTAAGCTGCTCGTTTTGATACTTTATAAACATTTACAGACGATAAAAATATTTTTCGCTGGATAATAAATTTCGCTGGATCGTATTAAAATTAATTTCATCAAATTAAGGAAGTAACCAAATTATAAAATTACGAGATGATAGTTTGATATTTATCTATTCGCGATATTAATTACAAGACAACACGAAATAATGAACAATTTAAGAATTAATATGAAAATAATGAGAAAATAATGCCGACACGAACCTCGCAATAAACCTTGCCAAGAAACGCTGTAACCGAGATTGCCAAATAAGCTATATTGGCTTTCAAGCACCCATTATACATCCATTATTATCCATGCATCGAGAATGTATGGCATATCCATATTGTAGGGATCGGGAAAGAAAAAAAGCCATGTATGATAAAATGTTTCCGAAAGCTTTGGAAGCATTCCAAAGAGCCTTAGTCTGCCAAATTGTGACTTACGAGTCTTTCCTTAATATGAGATTTAAACGACCTTGAGCAAAGATCCGCTGTCCTTGCAGAAGTTGTAAACGAGATATCGAAATGATCCCAGTACGACTCGAGAAACCATAAATAATGGCGCGATGTCTGGTCTGGCATGAAATCGATAAGCGGCGGTCGAAGATGGTAGAGGAAAATCAGCGGAATATGTTCTACCAATATCAATCGACCACGATTGCATAGTATGTACATAATCGATTATCCACGACAAAGATTATTGCGCCATAAATTTGTGATCGCTAATAATGATCCATTTTAAATCACTCTTCGTGTTCACATATATACTATACTATTTCCATTATTCTTGTATATTACAATAAAGAAAAACTAGCAATGCTAGACTACCGTGAAAGAAAACCCATATAACGAGAAATTGGAAGCGGAATACGCAATAGAAAGTAGTGAAACCAACGATAAATAAAATTGCGGATTTCACTCATGGAATTAAAACGGAACGTTTTATGCCGAAATTATTACGTACACGAATAGAGCGATATCACTAAAAAGTAACTCCGTGTAAAAAAAATTATAAATTATAAATCATCTCACGCAAAAATTTTTTTCGTAAATTAAATAAATATATGTTAAACATTAAAGATTAAACTGCTGGCGAATATCGCAATTTCATAACGACAGTTTGTAAAAACTGCAATCGTTATCCAAAAACGATGAAAAGTTATCGCGGAAGGGAAATCGTCGCCATAAACGACACGGTCGTCATAAACATTGCGAACGGTTATTCGCAATCGTGCCAAATTGTGCACTCGCATTTACATATCGGCACTTCGACGCGCGATGCTTTCATTCTGTGCCAGATTTCTTTTAGCGTGAGATAAATGAGGGTGAATATTATACGTACTATCGGCGCTTCCGAAAACCTCTCAAAGTCTTTGAAGAAACAACGCGGGAGAGTTAGGTCACACCGAACGATCTTTAGCCGTACTAGAAAAATACTGTATTATGTATATCCTTGTGTTTTACACTTAAGTACTACCCACTTTCTGCGCGACATAATCGATTTTCGAGTGATTGTAGACAACCTGGTCAAGTGGGACGCTACCGAACGCGTAGCATCTCTCTAAAAGATTTAACATTATTTGTGTCGTGTCTAATATTCGTCCCTGTCATCAGTGTTCTCCAACGTTGTAAAATGTGGTTTTGCGAAAGAATCCACAGACTCGTTGTCTAGCTATTTTTAAATATTTAAATAATTAAGAAGATTTTTTTCGTATGGGGGAAGGAATTTGCTATGAATCTCGCGAGAAAGATATCTCTTCTACGTCCGCCGTTACTTGCAGAGTCCGCAGCAGGAAGACTGGGACAGCAGTACCGTTTGCTCAGCTTTGAAACACTTCGAAAGGCTCGTCGAAACAACGAGAATGACCCTGCCGGGATCGAGCTGTCGCGAACCACTTACATCGGCGCTCGAAACAGTGGTCGAGAGGACACAAGACTTCACCGACAGCGCTTACACGAGTCACGAGCACAGGGAAAATATCCTCCTGCTTTGCGATCGCGCAAAACTCGAGCTCAACACACTCTTGCGAATCGGCAACAGTATGGTGAGTCAACGGGGTTTTTACTTCATTTTACAAGAAAATACGCGACTAAATATATTACTTAATAATATCGTATAGAAAATCTAATCGCATGCAGAAAAATCTAATACCACTGATAAGATTTGAAACATGACACTTTTAAACCCATGTCTCATCAAAAGAAATTAGTTTGCTATAAATTCTACATTTGTTAAAAATGACCGAATATGTTTCGAATAGCGCGATTCGAATGAAAAAAAAATCCCCTCTAATAAATTAAACAGCGATAAAGTGTGAAATGACAGACATCGTGTTCCGTCAGAATTACGAGAGCGGCGGGGGTTCACCTAGCTCGGAAATGGAACAAGCGGTGATGGGTGTGTTACGAGCGACCAGAGACCTTCGCCAGCAACTCAGCGCGACGACGATGGAGCAAGCCGGCGATCTTGGCCAAGTGACAAAAGCCGGCCAGGAACTCGTGTCAACGATCAGAAATCTCGCGCTGGCCAATGACATCGACCGTCTGCAGGAGAGCAGCGACAGGTTCCACGAGTATATCGAACACATTCTCGAAGTAAGCTCCCAGACGTGGCCCACGTACTTGCGTGTTCGCGTTCGTGTGCACGTGCGTTCTAAGCTCAAAGTCCACGAATAACGGGGGTCTTTCCGACGGATATTGTCATATTGTTTTTATTTTTACACCTTCTATTATTATTATCGAACTTACGGATTTATTCTCGCAGTAAAAATGCGCATGCCTTAATTTTGCATCAAGTGCTTCTAAGACACACATATTGATTTGCCAGATATAATACGCGGAGTGGTTGCCATTCATCATTTCTAGAGAGTATAATCAGTTCAGAATATCAGAGAGAGAATATTACAGCATCTAATTGGATTTATTCTACGCCTAACTCTAAGTGAATTAGTCCACATAGTTCATTACTCATGTCCGATGTTAACAATAAATCTTCGTGACTTTGAAGTGATTTTGCCGGTACGATACACACAAAGATTAGAATACGCGGTTTATTCTTGATCGATGATCCGCGAATAAAATTTTTCTTCCTTCAATTTTATTGCATTACTTACGCATTACTCTTCCTTCTAGGTATGCAAACTTCTAAGACACGTTGCGCTTTCGGAATCGTTGCAAGTGTCGGCCAAGTTCACGGAGATCAACTTAAGAATATACGGTCCTCAAGTCGTAACGGCCGCGCACACGCTAGCCAGGCATCCCACCAGTAAGATAGCCAAAGAAAATCTCGAAGGTAAAGCCATATATAAATATTTGAACAGTCCATTGAATTTGCAACAACGATCTATTGCTGATTCATTTAACGTTTTTGTACGTTTCACAGTGTTCGCTGACATGTGGCAGTGGCTCATGACTGACGTGACGACAGTAGCGAAAGATGTCTTGGAACTCAGTCAAAACCGGCCAGAGAAGCAGGTTTATATGTCTTTACCACGGCCAGGGGTACGCATAAACAACGCATTTCGACAAGCGACGTGACGAATGGGAAGTAAATTGTACGGTTCGTTTCAGAAACACGGTACGACGAGCAAGCCGCTGAAACCAGTGCGGCTGGACAGCGAGGAGCAGGCGAAGATCGCCAAGGCGGGTCTCGAGATGAAGTTGATCACCTCGGAGATGGATGCCGAGACGGAAAAGTGGCAGGAGAGCGGAAGTGCTCTGGAGGAGAACAACGACATTGTGAAGCGGGCGAAGAACATGTCGTCGATGGCATTCTCGATGTACCAGTTCACGCGTGGCGAGGGCGCCCTGAAAACTACCCAGGACCTGTTCACCCAAGCTGAGTATTTCGCCGAAGAGGCAAACAGATTGTACAAGGTTGTGAGACAATTCAGTTACCAGGTACGTGGCGGCCGGCTAACACGCCGACGTAGATCGAAAGAGAGATGACATATGTTTTTTTAATTGGACTGATGTTGATATATCTATATATCACCCTTACTTCTATGATCATTCTTTTACCATTGTTTATTATACGGACTCTATATTGGACTTGATTCCGCGTTTCTTAATCCTCGCTATATTGGAAATCTTTTTACATTACGCTATTGAGTTTCATTTCTTCGTAAGTCGCAACGTCGAAGCTGCATCGAGTCTGCATAAAAAAAAATTTATTCATATTTTAATTTGTGCTATTATTATCAAGTATTCATTGGTAGATGCTAACGATAATAGCTAGTTAATAACTAATGCTTAACGAGACAAATTTCATCGTACGTAGAAATATAGAAATATTCGCATATCTTTTATATTACGTAAAGTAGATACACGTAAGCTGATACAGTATGTTGACTTTAATTGAATTTGTTATAAAGCTTAATTTCAAATTATTTCGAAAGGCACAAAAGTGAAGTCGATAATATTTTGTAACTTTTTTTTCAGTAGATGGAGAGATGACAAAAATTGAAAAATTAGAATATTTCAACAGATGTAAAGATAGAATATATCAATTGTATAAAAGCGGTATTTCTTATCTTATTATTTTATGCTGTTATATTTTGTGCTACTATAAACGTAGCTTCCAGACCAGAAGTAGCTTCGACATGCGTTATTAGCATTAGACATGTTCGAATTAACACGTTTGCTACCCTATTTCGAACCCCTCCTAGCTAGGCCGAATATATATAGTCACCTGAAACCACTTTGGTCTCTCTTTATACTCTTCTTAAAAGAAACAACAAGACGCTAACCTTTGTAATATATTCTGTATTATATACAATCCTTTTTATACCCTCGCTCTTGAATGCCTCCATCCAGGTAACTTTTTCTCTCTCTTTACTTTAGATCCTTTCAAACTAATAGATATCACTTTCGCCTTAAACAAATCATTCTTGTTGCCATATACATATATATTGATATGCGTATATATGTATATCGCTCGCTCTCTTTCTCTTTGCGGTGTCAATGTTCTACTGTTGTTGAATGTTGTCATTACATTTGTATATACTATGTTTGTACGTATACTGTTATGCAACATCACGCACGTAGACTTTCCTATTGATCATTACGAATAGCATAAAGAATTATACAAAATGCGAGCAAAGGTATTGAAAACGGATTACAATTAACATTTAAGAAAGAGCTATTTGTCATCAAAAACTGATGATTCATTATACTGCACATACAAAAATCACGAATGCAAATGTAATTAATGTTCAAAAATTCACGTTAAACTTTAAACTTGTTGTTTGTATTATAATACTTCACATACAATTTAATTATTTCGAAAATTGTAATTTTCGCGTATATATCATGTCATTTAAACTATCATAATGAACGTTCATGATTTCGTTAGTCAATCTATTTTATGTACATACATTTATGACTTTTTGTGTACGATTAGTAAGGTGTGTTTTAGATGCTACGGGAATGCTTCCGTCTATGGACGACGTCTATGTGCATTGTGGTCCCTCTCCTTCCACTATCTGGGGCATGAGTATTATGTCTCACAATTTTTGCTAGCTTCCATCATCGCGCGTTTTATCGAACTCAATATTCATTAACAAGTATCTACATAATTCAATACTAATATATACATTTCACTATAATATCATGTATATTATTCAAATGTTAAAAATTGAATCTTAAGAAAAAGTAACATTTGAGCTTATCCGTGTCTTCTCGAAAATATAATTATTAATATAATATTTTGTCTCGTAAAGACAAAATTCGAATGAAGGAAGTTTGCAAAAATAACAAGGTCTGTACTATTTCACTGCCACTTCACACAGTCACTTTGATATCTATATCAAGAAATCTTTTTACGTTCTGTTGAAAGTTTTGCATTGTGTTCTCCTAGGACAGATAGACGAATCTTTCTGTTAACTTCTTAGATGCAAACTTCTAAGTATCTACGATACGTACTACAAAGTATTTATTATTAGATATTTAATGAACTATCAACAATAGAATCAGGCATCTTGCTTTACAGAATTTTTAAGAAATGCGCTAAATATGAACAGAAAAACTATCGCAAGGTAAATGCGTTCAGAAATTTTCAACGATTATTCATTTATATACTTATTAAACATACCTATTTTATAAAATCGTAAAAATCAAAAGTAGAGCAAATATTACAAATTATTTCCTTGAATTTATATGTATATCTAAATATATCTTGATATGAAAGTTATTATTAAATTATTACAAAATAAAAATAATTTTTACATAATAATATATAATATATAACGCATCGATAAATAATTTAATTTTAACTAATTTTATTTTCCGATATCGATATTATTATTTCAAGATTACTATTTTTATGAGTAATTAAATGTTATAAGTTAAATATTTTTATGCGTCGTTGAAAATTAAGTGGGAACAAGTTTATCTTGCGATATGAACGAAAACGTAAGTTTGTATACGATGTTACATGGGTGCAGGTACCAGGTGGACCACACAAGAAAGATCTCTTGGAAAATCTGGATCGAGTGCCGACGTACGTTCAGCAGCTGCAATTCACCGTGAAGAACCCTACCGTCGGCAAGGCCGCCACTTTTACGAAAGTCGACAATGTCATACAAGAAACGAAAAATCTTATGAATGTGATCTCGAAGGTGGTCACAACATGTTTCGTCTGCGCCACAAAGGTGAGCCGTGAGAATATTTGATACACCTAATCAATCTATTTCCTAAATAAACGAAGACGTGCTTTTGTGAGATTTTTTTTTATGACTGAGGTTGCCTGTATTAGATGAGTTTACGGTCCAGATATATTATTCGTACTATCGTGTTTCTCATAAATTCTTATTTTTTATAAAACATGAGCAAGTTCACCGCAAATTCTACATTTACAGGTAGCTTCAGCGTTTCGAATCATTTATATATAAAGCAGAGATACAATTATGAAAAATAATATTAAGAATTATTTATGAAATAACACAAATTGCTTATGAAATTCTCTTTAGAACGTATCAATTCTGTGCGAATGTTTGTTGTATCGGAACATTGATCGCCCTCAACATGAAATATTGCTTTCGTTCTTACCGAATCAGCGTTTATATTACGTCTTCATATCGCGAGATTGCATTTCAAGTATTCGCACAGATGCCAGAGTCGAAGCCGCAGAGACGGGTTCAGACCAAAAAAAAAAAAAAAAAAAAAAGTCGAGTATACGTCTATCTCCTTCCATTCTATTCACCACCTAGCACAATCTCATCATGCCGCAGTACACGGAGCTCAGCCCGACGGTGCCCGGCCAGTACGAAGAGGATTGTTTGTATCCGATTAGCCCGCAATTGTTGCCCTCCACGAGCCCCTACGTGCAACCCCATCCACTCACGTCCGCGCAGTTTCACAGTATCCTGAAACCGCCGACCCCCAGCCTGAGCCTGTCCCTGCTACCCTTCAACGCCGGCCTGTCCCGCAACTCCGGCACCTTCGTGCACCCGTCCGTCCTACCGTACACAACGCCCGGGACGCAGCAGCCGTCCTACTGCCTGCAGAATCTGCAGCTCCTCCAGCTGCAGCTGCACCACGCACAACTGCAGCACTTAAGACACGCAACGCTACCGAGATAATAGCAGCCTCGTGTAATACGTCGTGCCGTAGCACGTGGCACGTGACACTGTCGTATCACGCGCACGCACGCACGCACACGTCGAGAACACTACACGTTCTTCGTACAGGTTCGACTTTGGTTTTCGTTTCGGCTTCTCTGTTTTGTTTCGTATCACCCAATTAATTCGATCATACTGGTCAACATCGACTCGTCGTAATTTCGTAATAACATATTTTTATATTTTTACCGACCGAAAGATTGCAACGCTGTCTCCTTTCTTGGCAAAACTTTCAGGATGCATAAAAGACTGAGGGATCATTTTTTGCGATTACACAACTCTAATTATTCGCCGTACTTATCGAAAAATAATGTTATCGTTATTACGATGAATCTGGTTGTCTTTTAGCTTTTGACTTCGCGGCTTATCATTCTTTAGATCTCTTTAGCTGACATTACCTTTATTTGCAGCTTCTTGGAAATTTTTCCCTTTCTTTTCATATAACTCGCGTGTTGCACCGATTTAACGACATTCGCTTCGATTTAACGATATACAGCGTGATATACCCATGTCACACCCACCCAACGATATAATCATGTAACAATAATCGATTGAATTAATCCATTTTTCAGCTACCTTTACAGGAATGGCTACACCATGTATCTCGTAATGAAATCTAATATTTCTTCCCGCAATAATCTCAGATACTCTGACAAACGAATATCACATCTTCACAGAAAAATTATTGTACCTTGTTGCTCGACGCAATAAATATCCTCCAAAATCATATCGCATAAAATGTACAGTGAATTGAAAAATTAATTCATTATCTTTGTCAGAGTATACGATCCTTTCTATACACTAGATGAGAAACAAACTCGCCAAGTATGACGGCAAGAGCGTAACAGTGCCACAGCACGTGACATCTTCTCGAGAATATATCTCTAATAACTTTCGAATGCTAAAACTTTGGAGCATAACATTATCCTTCGGTCGGAAGCTCGTGGAAAAACCGAATAGAGGTTCGGTCTTCGCGTAGACGCGCATATCGCAAGTTATCGTTTTTCGCGAGAGTTTTCGGCGAGCTTCCGCTTCTGATCTTTCGATCTCCCGAGTGATCCGCGAGAGCCCGGGGAGGGGCTCGCCGCGTCACGTACGGCATGTAATAACCCCTCGTCTTCCTACGTCTTTTCAGTACAACCTGGATTTCCGAGGTCTGTCGGCGCGCGGGGCCGGCGGCTCGCCGTACAGGGGCGGAGAGGGCGGGGGAGCTGACGGCGACGGTGGCGGAGTCGGTGCCGACGGCAGCAAGACGGGCTCCGCCCCCGGCAGCGACCCGTCTGTCTGACAGTTTGGGATGGCCCGACGGGCCAAGGGGGACGCTCGCCGCACCCGGGTTTCCTTTCTGCTTTTCTAGGGAGAACCTCGCCTGCCCCACCGACCATCAAAGCGACGTACACGTCGACCGTCGGATGTCGTGGAATTGCCGTCGGGAACTGTTGTCGGCAAGTACCGCGGCGGCCGCGCGTTGGGATGCACTATTCGGAGGTGCCTCGCCTGGGCCGGAATACGCTGCTCGCCGCCGTTGTCAACGGCGGCGACACGTATTGCGCGTAGTAACGGTATTCGGAACCTGTGCGTGAAGAAAGCGTTCCTCTGGACGCCCTGATGATTTGCTATTCGAAAGGAGAACGGATCTCAATTTAACGTCTTCGCGATGGGAAAATGAGAACGATCGCGAAAGTTGATTGTGTAAAAGGAATCCTGGTCGAAACGTTAGGACTGATCCGGTTCCGGTGACGCTCTCGCGTTTCGACCGGAGAGACCGACAGTTAGTCACTCGGTGATTGATTAATTGACTTACGATATGAATGGAGGATACGTGTACGTATAAATATATATATATATATATATATTGCAATGGTTCGATGTGCTTGGACAATCGTTTAAAGTGTTAACGATGATACTTGGTCGACGTGTACGTTTCGCCAAATCGTTTAGTTGCGTACTTTTAACTTCTAATAGTGAAAAAAAAAATAATACAGATTCACGTGCTTCTGCTGTTAGCGAGCAGGGGTCTCAGACGTTTGAAGCCGCGTTTTTACTCGAAAAACGAATGAGTTGGGGAGCGCTTATTTATACGGTCGAGTTCCGCCGCGCGTGGCGATCGAGGCGTGGGAAAGCGGATAATCGAGCCGGGCTGGTACTCACGTGGAGTTGAGCGCGAAAGTGGCGGATAAAATGCGCGCGTCTATGTAGCTTGCGAAATTGTTCCTTAATTCGATTACGCGATCCACGCTTTGATCGTTGGCAATACCGGTGAAAAGGTCGCTAAAAATATCGAAACGGCAAAGGCTACTCCGCGAGCAAATGAAATTTTCACTTTTCACATCTTGGCGCAATTAGATTATTACGTTTTCACGTTTCAGTGATAAAATTTCTCAGAACGAGGTTAGCGGCAAACAGTAACGCGGCGTCACATTTCACTGCTGTTGCATTAGTAATGGCTTCACTTTCCTGTTATTACCACTCGGACGCTGTACTTAAGAGCATTCCGTAACGTACGTCGGCTTAATAAATCACAAAATTAAGCTTTAATCTATGATTACGACCACCGAACTCTATGCGAGCCCTGATTAATTTAACACGGCAGTACGTTTTGTTACGACTGGTAAGCTAAAGTCGCACAATGCAATTTTCGGCGTTTAATGACATATCTCGGATAAATACTCGGATCTCGTTTCATTATCCTCGCGGGGAGAACGCGGCGAAACTTTTCCGCCAATATATCGGCTGCGCACAAACGAATCATTCTTCCATATCGAGAAGTTGGTGCAACGACAATAATTAACAAAATGTCGATCGCAGTGCCTTTTAGGTGTGAAAACTTTGTCGAAACTTTGCCGAGCTTCAACCTCAGCTCCCGGAGTGTTACGCCAACTTCGGTAAACAGATTATGCAGAGAGAGAGAGAGAGAGAGTCGCATTATACTTGCAGGAAAATGGCTCGCGCATATACATACATCTGCATGACTTTAGCGCGTGATCGTCAAGGCGTACTGTATCCGCGAACAGCTTAAAAGCTCTCTCCACTCGGAAGCTCTCCACTCGGAAGGCTGATGGAGACCTTCAAGTAGTAGCGTATGAAAAGCGTTCTGAAAAACCACGCGCCAACGAACGGCTTTCCCTTCTCTTGCGTTGTACTCAATTCACCGGCTAATTAGAGAAATTTGAACAGTGGCGGTCTCGAAAATCTTTATACGAGTCTACTCGTACAAAAGACACTCTCTTTTCTTACATTCGCCAACAACTTTGTCCGCCGTTCTTCAGATTCCTCGTTTGGCCGATCCACGTAATCCAAAGATACAGTCTTTAAGCACCTGACCTTGCAATTTAAAAAATCGTTTCAAACAAGACAGATCACTTTCACACAACCGCGACATCTACGAAAGAATATAACGACACCTGCGCAATTAATCCGCCTTCGTAGATGTAGAACACGACAATCGTGGGGCAGGAGGTCTATCGAGGGTGACCTGGGGGCGGCAGTAGGGCGGTCAGGGACGTACTTTGTGGCAAAGACGTACATTCTGTCACCACTCGAGATCGCAAGCTGCGAATCAGCCTAATTTTTCGTCGCTCATGCAAAACGAACTGTCCGACACTTTGTAACCGAATATGAAATAATGTAGTTCTCGCGCGAGAGAGAGAGAGAGAGAGAGAGAGAGAGAGAGAGACCGAAGCCGAGTTTCAAGATTGTTCTCAAATCGAGTATTTCCGGGACAGTATTCACCAACGTCAAAACTCCTTCTCGATGCCACAAAGAAAAGAAACGAAAAAAAAAACGGCGAGTCATGCCGAGTCGCCTTTGAGACCGTTGCGAATCCGTTCCGAAGGAAGCGGTTCGAGCCAATTATTTTATCAAAGTACTGAACGCGATCTCCGATCCAGCGAAAATCGGTCGAATTGTATAAAATGCGTGGGAGCTAACAGTGAGGGATAGACTCTCAAGCGCACCACGATGACAGCACGCGTTCACGAAGAGCTCGAAATTGTTCTATACTCTGGGATACCCCAAAAAAAGAAAAACTCCAGCATGTTCGCAAACAAATTTCTAGCAATACGTAATAGAGAATTCATTCGGGTAAGAATCCGCGTTATTAGTCAACTGCAATCCGGCGATTGCAGTCGTCGAGTTCCCTTCGTATGCGCGAATGCTTGGGAAATTGGCGGAAGCGAATTCTCCCGCGCGGTAATGCCGGGGGAATCGCTCTAGCATGCGGAATCGCCGCGATTAAACGCGGTTTCACGACAAATAGATGCTATGTAGAAATTTCACGATTTCTCCTCGACGCGCGGCGAGATTCGCGACAGGATTAAGGAAATTTGTCGGCCGATTCCTGTCGTCTTCTACGGGCTATGGTTAATGTTTAACCATGTGTTTTCTTGCGCGGTAGAACGCATATCGTAGCGACAGTAACATCGGAATATGTTACTGTTGCTACCTTTTCCTTCGAGAAAAAGGGAGAGGGATCGGCCGGAGAATCCAGCCGCACGTCGAGATCGCGAGAGAACTGATCGCTGTAGCGAGATAAAAGTGGATAAGCGATAATAATTTAATGATAACCTAGTATTATTAATGTTAAAGCCGCCGGTTAATCGGCGGCAATCGCGACGTCTGTACATACAACGTTAAGCGTACGCAAAGAAGATGCGTTGACCATTCGTGCATTTCACGTATGTACCTACGAGTAAGTGCACGAAAGAACACACTGTTCTGCGTGTGTGTGTGCGCGCGTATGTGTGTGTGTGTGTGTGTGTGTGTGTGTGTGTGTTATACAGAGTTTGTGCAAAAAAAAAATAATCATTTTACAACGCGACAGTGTGTATCCATCGCGATCGTTCAATCCGATTTAACGCTGAAATGCCCGTTTTCTATTTCTCTTAACTTTCCACGGATTTGTCAAATGCGATTTATTGCCGGCGTCAAATTACTGAGCGATTTATCAATGCTTGTGTAAACTATAGCGAACAGTGTAGATTTGTAATCGTTGACCGATTATCCGTCTTCGGGCATTTTGGCGTTAAACGAAATTTGTCTGCTAGAGCGATCTTAAGAAGATAGATTAGTCGCGTGATACCTCATACGGATCGATCGAGGTATCCTCACGAGTTCCTAGAGTAGAAATATTAGCTATCGCTGTTACCGCAATTAGGGGGGGGATACGAGTTTGCGAGTGAGAACATCGCGGACTGTATAATCTGGAAATTTTAATACCATTACGCATTGCAACTTACAGACAACACATAAATACATTTACACAGCACTTTTGTACAGACTCTGTATCATACGTTATCGCTCGGTATTTAGACTATTTAGGATACGTTTGTTAAGATGGTGAGTAAGTTCAAATTTTTTTTGTATGAAATGGCACAAATATTTTCTATGGGGAGACGGGGGCGAGTTCGATCGTAAATGTTACGTTTCTATTATTTTTATTGCCCGGTTCACACGTCAGCGGAATGGATGGTCGTCGCGCTAGTTGATTCCCGCTTATTTACGGGAGAAAGAGAAGCCCGCGAAAATATATTGTTAAATATATCTACCTATGAACAATTCCTACGCAATAATATATGATGATAATACTTTCTCGTGAAAATAAACATGAGAGAGAGAGAAAGAAAGAGAGAGAGAGAGAGAGAGAGAGAGAAGGACCGAGAAAAAGAAAATAGATAAAGATAGTTTTAGTACATTCGTATCATAATTCGAACACATTCGCGAACGATAATTCTATTTCACACGTTTTTCATTATTTCCTGCAAAGTGAATCTTTTATCGCGTACAACTCAATTGATATTAATTTACATAGAAATTGCTAATCTTTACATAGGGATAGTTAGTAAAGTTCATCTGTATAGTATCGTTATTAATTACGACAGTAGCAATTTAAACGCGAAAGAAAACGCTTAAAAAATCACGATCGAAATTATAATCAACTGAGATCTCATACGAGAGGTGCTGAAACTCCCCACGGTGTCAAGTCCGATTTACTTTTGCGTGAGCATGTTGGGAATCGCGGTGTTAAAAAGAGTTCTTGATAGTCTATGTGTGTATGTTGTCCCTAATCCAGTATAGCGGAGAGTGGGCCTGCGGGGCTGCGCAGATAATTGGGCACATTGCTAATACCTTTTACTGAGATTGATTCGCATGAAATTTAACAATGTCTCAGATTGCCTACACAGCCTACCAAATCCATTTTCCCCTATGATTCTACCTCAATTTTCGAAATTAGGTGCTTTAGATTTCGTCACGATGGAAGATTGTTCATAGCATACGTACGCGCATACTCGTCTCACGTGCGCCCCTAGATATAACATAAGGATATCCCAAAACTATCGCCTTTTATTTTAGCTGTGATCAATTTGGAGTCAATTTTTTCTCAATAGAAGCTTTTCTGAGACTTAAGACGAGTTGCGAAAAAACAGTGACCGCTAAAATCCGGCTGAAAAAAGAGCAACTTCACAATGATCAAAGTTTGCGTCATTAAAAAAACGGTGCAATAGTTCTGGAATAGCCTCTGTAACGAATGCAAAGAAATGATGAAAAAAAAGTCCAACGGGAAAAATCTTTTTTTTCTTTCAATACTTATAACTTTGATCAAAAATATTCGTTTAAACATACATAAGATAATGAAGATAGTTGGTGTCGTATGTTGCTTGTTTCAAGTAATTAATATGATCTCTTTTAAGAGAAAATTGTTACTTTCGTTTGTGCTTATCTGATCTGAAGGGAAGGTATTTTAATTTCTTTTTTACACAACTACACACAGAAGATACTCATGCGACGTTCGGCTTGTGGTTCTTTGTGCAAATGATAAGACATTCTCGACACCAGAAATATTAATATAATAATATTGATAACTACAAAATACTAATAAGAGTAATAATAATAATAATTGATAAAAATTGATAATGATAATTAATAAGCTAGAGTGCAAATCGTAATGATATACATACATATACATATACTGATAGTAACGACTGTTATTAGTTGGACTATTTCGTGCCTGTACGGTCGAATATTACCATGTTACGAAAGCAAACCTGTATTAATTCGTTCATCTGTAAAGTCTTAGTTTACATACGTATATAAACGTAAAAAATAAAATCCGTAAATATATGCAGCCTTGCAAAAATGTATTTGAATAGGGAAAGCGTAAATGCAGGGTGGTCGTGCAAATATTTAAAAAGAATTTACAACGCGGTGACTTTTCCATTTTATACAATCTAGTGGATTAAAGTACTACTATACTTCGTACTTGTGCTTCATACTTGAACGTAACTTCAGATTCATCCCTGGCATTATTAATCGTTAATAATAAGTTAAACAACATCAATGACAATAATTTCAGCTAATAACTTGCACGTCGGTCCTCAATCGCGTCACTTGTATCGCCTCGCCCGTTGTCGTCGCGCGCGATAACGGGACACGATAATAATTCATTTCGGTTAAACGTTCGAATTATGTTTTCATATCCATTCTAATGCTAAGAATATCATAGTGTGAATACCAATTAAAAGTAAATGGCAGATTATACATAAATCAATGTAATTATTTTTTTATAATGAATATCTATGGATCAACACACTTCCCGTGCGACTGCTTCCTTTCTTTTCATTTTTCTCTTTTTCGTACCGGCGTGCTGCATCTCAATAGCAAATCGGTGACCTCATTATAAATGAAAACTGTATGGACATGAGCTTATAGTAATTTAATATTTTCCTAAGGACGCCAGACACATCATATTCGCAATCGTTTACCGTAAAAAAAAATTACTAATAAAAAGGTATGAAATAAAATTTTACGGACATTTAACGTCCATCTTTGACAAGAGAAGTATAATATAAAGGGTGCAAGGCCAGTGCAAATTATTGTCAAAGAATAAGGGATTCAAAGTTTCTATTTTACTATCGTGGCTACACACACGATTAAACAATCGCGAGCTTGTGCATCGTGAATAACTTTATGTATCCAAATACAATTCAAATACTTCATAGAAGAAACCCATCGCAATCTCGATATTCGTGATAATGTATTATCCACTAGATGGTCAATTCAACTCGATCTAAACGTAAAGTCGCTATATCGATCTTTCCCTATAGAGTACAGCTAACGCGAAACTGTAATCTCTTCGACTTTTTCAAGCATTTCGCCAAATGTTCTTTCCTATTCAATGTCTATTTCGTAATTTGACAACATATGGAAACAATACACGTAATTGTATGATATATGGTAGCGCAACTGCGACGGCTGATAACGATGACGATACGCTAAATGCATGATCATTTATTTGGTAGATATCTTAATTTGTCGCTAGAAGGAATAACATAACATTTATATATGTTAATTGCGTGCATAATAAATGTTTGCATGTAATGTAAGTTAATTATTATTTACATACAAAGTATATGAATTTTTAACGTAATCTTTTAATAATGAAGCTAATATATTATTATATAATTATAGCTATATAAAATATGGAACACTATAGAAATTAAATTATAGAATTTATCATATAATTTTAAATAAGTAAATAACTTGACGAAACACGCTCAAAGATATCTATTCGACAAAATTAGCAAGCACGAACAATAAAAAAAAATGGACTTTCTCATGTCCGCTACAAGCATTACGCATATTTGGATAAAAGGATTCAAGAATCTTTGACCCGAGACAATTGTCGTAAATTTTCTTTCAAAACAACGCGCCTCGTTGTCGTTTCTACCGTCGCACGCGAGAGCGAATCTTCCATTTCGAGAAACTTACGTTTAGATGATTTTTCGATGAACAACAAAAAATCTCTTGATATGAACTTATACATATTTAACAAAGTGTCCTAGTCTATGTCGCGTGAGTTAAACCTCGCGAGACGAGAAGAGCTAATCACGACGATTTAAGGGGTGGATAGATGAACGCCTAGATCACCTCGACTGATACTATTGAAGTAAATTCGTAATTTCGATTGACGACTAATGAAATATACGTACCATCAATGTACTAAAATTTATCGAGATTTATTAGACGTTTACAAAACGGTGCCCGCATGCGTAATAACGGTGTCGTATATTTTGTGAGAATAGCGTGTCTATGCTAGAGCTGGGAGAATTATTTCAATAGCTGAATTAAAGTATCGGCAGAAATAAAGAGAAGAATTATCGTAGCGTGGTAGAAGATTACATGGAGCTAAATTTGCAATAAAAGACACTTTTACGACTGTTTGACGTTTAGAAATAATTCATTAATTTCAGTAAACTGAGGCGTTATTGCTCACGGCTGATTATAATCTTAGACGTTAGATTCTATATAAACTCTCTTTTTTATTCGGACATAAAATTAACCTTTTATTAATTGACTATATTTTTCATGGCTTCATGATGTTAACTATTAATATATCTATCGCTATTATATATGGCTAAATAATTCAAGAGGTATTTCATTTTACTTCAAAAATGAGAGAAAAGCCCCGAAAATTTGCAATTGCGCTATTGTCATTATTAACAACTACGATATATTTTGCTCCAACATATAAATCTTTCCCTTGCATTTATTGGAAAAGGTCACATCAACCTGCTCTACGAAGAATCAATAACGAAACAAGCTACTCGAAATACAGTCGATACGATACATATCTGCAAACCATGATACCTGATGTCTATCAGATATCGAATATCGTTCACCCACAAATAACGTCCCAGCTCTAATTCGTACGTGTACTTTGCCCTTCTGATATTGTCATGTCTAAATACCATCTCGAAACCACAAATCTCAACTTCCGATTCTTATACAGACATGTATGCGTGTACCAGCACATACTTATACACATACAACACGGACATTATCAGCATCGAGCGAATGCGAAAAGAATATATTTATAATTGGCTCGTCTTAGGTTTCCCTACGTTCATCATCGTACAACCGTCGTGAGTGCCAAATGGCCAGGTCGCACAATGTTCGTTATATCATATAGAAGCAGCTTCATTAATAAAATGTAATATTACTTTGTGCCGTTGCTAGTATACATTCGCGGGCAAAGCGAAGTCGGTCTGCCCAAAAATCAGGATCGTATTTCATTGTTGAAAATGGAAAATTTTATTTGTGCTATCGATAAAGAAAAATTGACAGTAATTGACGTATTCAAATACACTATTAATTTATTAAAAAATTTACTTGTTCAGTTTGTTAGTTATTGATCGATTAAATGTTTTATTTTGTCGAACTGTCTTTGTGAATTGAAATTTTTTTCCTTTTAAATTAATTTAAAATCTATCTAATTTACATTTAGGGGAAAATGATCGTCGTGCCCGCGAAAGTATCGAATGTATTAAGCTTTCGAAAGAAATACGGTCTTCCCATCGATGCTTGATGTTTTTACGAAACTTTCATAAAAACGACTTTAGCCGAGATACGCACACGTAAGCGTAGCAAGGATGAAATTTTTATGGAAATATGTATATTGTATCTGATTTATCTCGCAAGGATACGTTCCGACGCTTTGCAGTTATGATAAATTGAAAGACAAGACGCTTACCTACCTATATATTAATAATTGCCGATAATTAATTATCGAGCGTTTTTTTCATTTGTATGAAAGAGACGAGACAAAGTACCGAGAAATTAGCGTTTAGATAGATTTCGTACTTCGTATTTAATGACATTATTGAATCATTATATATCGAGTATTGTATGTACTGGAGCTGAAGATGACAATGAAAATAAACTATTGTATCCAAAATGTTAAATGCTGATGACTTACCGAGATGACTTGCCGGTCCCATGTATTCTCGTCGCCGCACGTCCCGCCGCAATTGAGTCCTGTTATCCATTTTGTCTCAATCCAAATAATAAATGCACTACGACACTTTCGCCCGATATTAATTCGGCACTCCCGACACTCGCGATTCATTTCCTTGAGGAAAAAAAGTCTTTACATTGTCACGAATAAATCCGTAAAGTTCGAATTTCGTCTTTCAAAACGTGAATTTGCTCTACAGTTATGTCAATTTTGGTTTTCGTTCGACACGTTTGCTTTTACTTCAATATCGTTACCACCGACAAATTTTTTAATAGGCATGCAAAATTTCGGCAACACAAATTTCTAAAATGTACCTAGAGGCCTTAAATTCAATCTACTAATTGCATTGTTTAATACGATAATCTAGTACCTTTTTCATCTTTTCTAATATTTACTTTTGAAAATATTTACATATATCATTCTTTAATAATTATAAATTTAAATTCTCAATACAAAATTCTTAGTAATATAAATTTCTAATAATTAATAATAATAAATATGAGATCTGATTCTTATAACAGCTTAATATATCATTAACCACCATGTTATATTTCTATAAAATTTACTATGTCCGTAATTACAAAATATAAAAAAAATATATAGAAAATTTTCGATTAATGCCCAGTAATTAATTTTATAAATTTAGCAATCGTAACATTATCAATGTTGATTTCATATTTCTAATCTACGAACAGTGAACCACGGCTAATGAAAATATAATCGTGATTACTGTTAATTATTACCCCATTTTAATTAATCATGCACAAAATCTTATAATTAATCACTTTCGTTACATCAACTTCTCGTTTCTAATCTACAAACAGTGAACCACGGCTAATAAAAATACAATCGTAGTCAATGTTAATTATTACCCCATTTTAATTAACCATGCACAAAATCTTATAATTAATCAGTTTAATTACATCAACTTTTTGTTTCTAATCTACGAACAGTGAACTGCGGCTAATGAAAATATAATCACAGTCACTGTTAATTATTACTAACCCATTTTAATTAATCATGCACAAAATCTTATAATTAATCACTTTAATTAAATCAATTTCGCGTTTTTGATCAACAAACAGTGAACCGCGGCTAATAAAAATTTAATCGCGATCACTGTAAATTTCTATCCTACATTTTAATTTAATTTTAAAATCGTGCATAAAATTTTATAAATAATCACTTTAACTACATCAATTTCGCGTTTTCAATCTACAAGCAATGATCACGGCCAAAAAATAATCGTGATCACTATTAATTATTATAGCACACTTTAATTAATTCATGCACAAACTTTATATTTTAGAAATGTAACGTTCGCAATATTAACTGCACATTTCTAATCTACAGAATCTATATAACCAGTAATCGCGGCTAATATCAAAAAATGATCGCGAGTACTGTTAATTGTCTCATATATTGTTATTTCTAATTCCCGCATATATAAATTACTATATGTATACATAAATATTATCAATTACATCCGTAAAATGCTATATATTTCCATTAAATCATGCACATAATAATATTAAATATTGCAATTCCAACGTTAATTATAACAATTTTGTTATTTTCTTATTGCGAGAATTCGCCGTTACATGTGAAAGTAAGTACAATAACTAATAATTATCAATAATTTTTAAATAATTTCCACATAATGTTACGATCGCACGAAGTTCACGTGACGAAATTGTCGTACATTTTCACTATTGATGCCGTCGTCAGTTTCGTCAAACAGATTATGTATGATTAGTTGTTCCCTGTACGATAGAATTTTATAATTGATTATGCGACAAGTTTACAATTTAAATGTAGTAATTATAAAAGGTAGTAATCCGGATAAATGCAATTATTTTCAGTTGTATTTGCTTACTATTTCTTCCTTCGATTAGAACAAAATCGCTGCTGTTAATGCAATATTCATTTCTGTTATAAGAATCATTTGTTTCTTATTGCATTTAAATGATGTATCACATTTAAGGAATTTAAAGAATCTACGGAATTGAATACGCAATTTGATATCGCAGAGGCCTCAAAATGCTAAAGTCGCTGGTTACGACACTACGAAATTACTACCTTTGACGACAACGAGAGAAAGCGTGTCGCCATCTCTCGCCTATCTGACATTACTTTTGCCGAAATTTAAAGTTACTGCGATTATTGCCATCTAAGGTTACGAATTCGCTTTTTCCGCGCACCCACCGCCACCCCACAATCGTCCGAAGCACTACGGAATAATGCGCCGCGACACTCGCCCGCGTCAATTTGGCACTCCTGACTCCTGATCACTCCTGGATGCTCAGTCCGAGGGTCGACGATTCACTCCCGACGCGAGAAACACGCGAAAATGTCCGGATCACTGATCGCCGCCGCCGTCGTCGTCGTCGGTACGACCGGCCCGCGGAAATCTCGGCGCGAGACTATTTCTCGCGCAAATGCGCGTCGCGTTCAAACGAGTCTCAAAGGTTCATTTTCCGCGTGTCCACGGCGTCGAAATCTGAACTTTCCGCAACGATCTCGCGTCGGTCGCGGTTCTCGTCCGACACATCGGCCGATCGCTCCGCAATCGTTACGACACTCCGAAATAATACGTTACGATGCTCACTCGGCGTCAATTCGACGCACCCGATGCTCGTCCGGGCGATTACGCTTTCGATTGGGAAAGAAACGCGACGCCACTTCGGCCCCCGCCTCCATTGTCATTAACGAGCCGGTAAAAGTTCTCTGCCCGCGGAGAGGCAGGTTCGCCGGTCGACGCGTCCTCCGCCGCTCCGAGATCGGCGGAGCGGTACGAGATAACGCGCCGCGACACTCGCCCGAGGTCAGTTCGGCACACTCCCGATCCTCGTCGGCACCGACGATTCACTCCGGGCGCGAAAAGAACCGCGAAAAACTCCGGACCGCCGGCCGGCGTCGCCGTAGACGCCGCCGGCCCGCGGAAAATTTCGGCGCGAAACTACTGCTTCCGCGCATGCGCGTCGCGTTTGACCGCAAGTCCGTAAGGATCACTTTCGCGCGGCTGCGGCGTCCAAGTTTGGTACTTACTGCAGTCCGCGGATGCATTCACGGGCCGCGCATGCGCGCCGCGTTTGGATACGTCAGGAAGGATCACTTTTGAATGTCCGCAGCGTCGAAGTCTGAACTTTCGGCGACCACCTTGCCCCGCGGTCGGGACGGTACTCCGAAATGATACGCCGCGAACCCTCGCCCGCGGCATTAATTCCACGCTTACACGACGCTCGTCCGAGCGATTCCGAGCACTCTCGACCGGCGGAGAAGCGCGATGTCATTTTGATTCTCGCCCATTGTCGTTAATGAGTCGATGGAGATCCTCTTCGCGTGACTACGGCGTCGGAATTTAAACTTACTCCGGTTATGCCAGTCATGATCGCCGAACGCCGCCTTTGCCGCTCCGAGATCGGCGAGGCGAGATAAGACACGCCGACGATGCCTCGCCCGATGTTGTTTCGGCACTCCGGATACTCGTCCGCGTCGACGGCTGCACTTCCGACGCGAGAAAGACGCGAGAAAGTCCGCGTCGACGGAGACCGACGCGATCGACGTACGGATCTACGGACGACTCGGCGAGACTGTCATTTGCCGCTCATGCGTGCCACACGCATCTAACGCGATCGAGTAATTGTCGTCGAGAGATCACGTATAATGCTGCGACTATCAATTATATTCGTTGTTTGTTATTTCTGCTGATTCTTGCGAAATTATTATTTTTTTTTTTTTACATATAAATCTGATTTTCATTTCTGATTATCTTATTCAAGATTATAAGAAATATGCAGTACGCTGATAAATATATCTTATTGTGTGAAGTGGCACCAATTTTGGCATACTCTAGTAATGCGCGATCGTATCTAGATATTCTTGCATCGTGGTCGTCGATTAAAGAATTCAAAAGTATATTAATTTCACGAAATTGCTTTGATTGGATGTCTTCAATTTAACAATAATTTGAAAATACTGTACGTATGTTTACATAAGAAAAATATCGTCAATTTAAATGTAATTTATATATTATCGCGATCGGATTAACAAATTGAAGTACAAGTGACTAATTCAAGCCTCAAAAAAATCCGTGTTCCGAAAAAATTGAATGTAATATTCGCATAAATTTCTTCGCAACACGTTAAATTTTATATAACGATTGATAGACAAAACGCTTCGGCATTCGGTGCTCGAGGTATCGATCGTGTAACCATCGAAGTGTGAAAAGTAAAAAGTTTCGCGTGAACTCTAGGATTCCGGCCAATGGAATCGTTGCGTTTACGTGAAATTTTTCATTTTTCACGTTTCCGCCCTATGGAAAAGTTGCATGATCGATGTCGAAGCGTTCAACACTCGGCGGTATTCGGCAGCGTTCGCCGACGCTCGGCGACTCTCGGCGGCTCGACCGTTACGAGGTCACCGCGGCTGACTCAGCGGTTAGTGCGCCATCGTTCTTCTCGATCGGTGACCGACCGTCGAGCACGCAGGCAGCGGGTTTCCGTGTACCGAAACGCGATCATGTCTTACGAACGATTACAAGTTATCGGCTCGCGCGATTAATTAAATCTTCGGGGGTGCCGTGCAGTGTCGCGCGAACAGTTAAACTTCGGGAGTGCCGTAGAGTGTCGCGTGAAAAATTTCTACTGACAATTACTTCGTGCGCGAATTGTAGTTTGTCATTCGCGTTTTTCGCGAGTGTTCTGTGCAACTTTTGTGGGAGAAGAAGAGGGAAGCCTGACAAGTCTCAGGTAGTCGTGATATTAATTAGACAATATCGATGTGCTGTGTCGAGTTTGTCGTGAAGTTAATTCACCTTTCAGTTTTAAAATTTCCGTTCAAAGTAGTACGCGATTATAATTAATTCATGGTCTTATGCTTCTTTCAGTGCAATTACTGTTTCATTCGCGCAGCGTCATTTTCGTGCGAACATTTTTCTAACAAATTCGAGAATCAGACCTCTTTATCTGTGCGAATGTCCCCAAGTAGAACAAGAAATCACAAAGATATCAAAATGATATCGAAATGACTCCAAAATATCATTGTTATGTCATTTTATCACTGCATTGGCGTTATTTTGCTGCCAATATGATGTCATTATAATTTTTGTTCTACTTGGGTCGTTATCAGTGCCTTACAAACCGATTGTTCGATACGCGCCTCTAAAGATACTAACACGTGACTCATCGATTTTCTTTACTTTTTTAAAATAGGAGACAATTATAATTGAGTCACTCGATGAATCGAACGTGAACCCAACGAGAGGACGTATCTCAGGTGACGGAAGACAAAGAAATGTGCCGAGTAAGAATGAATCCAACGTGATTAACGCGACCGTTGTCGTAAACCGCGCGGCGCGGTGCGCATGAACCGGAGTACGGTGAGAAGCGAGCGATCAGTGAAAGCATTCGCAGCCTACTTCGCGGACTAGTCGACGGCAAGGCATCATGGCGATCGGCTGGGGCACGCGTCGCTCGGAAAATTCACCGTGACTCCCGCGTACGTAGTCTCGGCATTCGCGTGAATTAGTCGCGTCGGCCTCCACGTCGGACGGCCGTCACGTCGGGGCCCTCGTCGCGCAGCACCGTCCGAACCGCGAATGACACGATGGTGAAGCTGACGGAGGAGATGGTCGTCGCTCGCACGCGAGTGTCAGACTTTTCGGCCGTGAAGAAACTCAATTGCTGGTGAGTATTTACGCTGACGACAGGCGCCTTTAACGGTATAACGTCCGTCGCGAATTAATTCGACGGCGGCCGCGAGCGTCGCGGTGCGATTAAATCGCCGCTCGGCCACGCTCGCCTCCCGTGCGTACAGAACTGCGCGGCAAGGTTATCAAAATTTTTCTACGCTGCCATGGGAAAAAAGGGGAGAATTATGATCAGCCGAGCGTAACTAACTGCTACTCGCGAGACACTGGCATGCGAAAGAATACGTGGAAAAGTACTTGACGAATTCTGTGCCCGGTACGATACTTTTTGTTCGTACATACGCCGCGTAATGTCAAAGTGTGCAGCTACATTTTAGGATTATTTTTAATTTAATTTTAAATCAGTTTCGTTTGCCACGATAAACATTTATAATTTAAAGGAATGTTTTATCGAACTTTGTTTTTTATCCTTGTGAAATGTTTAAAGTTTGGCCATTTATTTTGGAATGACTTTGTATAATAAGTAAATTATAACAATGTTTTTCTCTTCATATTGAATTAAATTAATACATTTTTTACACAGGGGAACAGAATTAACAGACGTCACTATCTTAAGGAAGATGAAAAATGTGGAAGTGTTATCATTGAGGTAAGTTGAGATTTTTTTAAATAATTGAACGATTATCGAAATAACAGAACTGTCATGATCTCTATAAAATTTTATTTACTATGATATAGTATTCAAGTTTGAATAAAATAAATAAACAGGTAGTCGCAATACATTAGTGAATAGTTTATTACGCAGGAATGTAAACTCGTTCTATTGATGATCATGATCTAAGATATTTTTCATCTTACGAAAACATAGAAGCTGCAGTGTGTTCCTACTTTGGACATGCTTGTATTAAACTCATGGCCACAACCCACAACTTCAGAAGTTGTTCTGCCCACACATGCTTTGAATTCATTGTGATTCGTAATATTGAAAAATGAGAAATATGAAGATCGATATCTGAATATGATTAAAATATCTAAAATCTATTCCGAAAAGACCAAAGAACTTTTATTTTTTATTTTTATTTTTTATATAATATATTAATTACATAGTAC
>VBVQ01000453.1:0-24102 GCA_011636635.1 Tetramorium simillimum | reverse complement strand
ATATTAATTACATAGTACAATATGTATAAAATTAGTCCCTTTTTTTAGAAATAGAAACTTTTTTTTAGAAATAGAAATAGTGTCTCTTCTTTGTACAGAGAATAACTTTGAAAAAATAAATATTAAATTGAAAAGAAATATATGTGTGCTCCGCCCCCCTCCCTCCTCTGTATAACTTTCAATTTCAATAATCTGATCAGTATTATAATTTTCTCATTGATTTTAGAAAGAATCTATTTTACGTTATTTTGCTATTCTCTGAATAAATAATTATTATAAAAGACGTGTAATTTTCAAAAAGATTAATAATTTTTTTATATAATATTAACAAAACAAAAATTAATACAATGTTACATATTTCTTTTACATTAGTCAAATTAATTAATTCATTTTATGAACATATGTGTAAAATAAAAATAATGGGTCCATAAAAATATTTTACATTTCTTTATATTACACGGAAACAAAATAATAGCATTTATATTTATTTTTTAGCATAAATAATATTAATACACTTGCTGATTTTCAATACTGCCACAAGCTTCAGGATTTATTCATAAGACGAAATAATATCAAAGATTTAAATGAAGTATGCTATCTCCAAGGATTACCTAATTTACGAAATTTGTGGATCGGTGAAAATCCATGTGCAGAAAAGGAGGGGTAAATATTTATATAATAATAACAGATACTGTTAAAATGAGAAATTATATAGAATTTTCATGACTCACTATTTTGATAGATTTCGATTAGCTGTACTTCGAGCTTTGCCAAATCTTGAGAAATTAGATGATAAGGTAGTATCACCCGAAGAAGTGCAAACTGCAATGGCAATAGGTCGACCTTTAATACATCCTCTTGAAATAGATGCTTCTCCACAATCGGATGTAGTAAGTCCAGAGGTAAGAGCAAATTTTAAATGATACATATTAATAACAAAAAGATTAATACAAAACTAAAATACTTTTCATATGCAATTAATATTCACATGATTTCATTAATAATTTATTTATATTTTTGTTTGCTTTACATTTTAAGATTAATTTTAATTTGATTGTTATTAAACTTGTATATGTATACTGATAGCAGATTGTATATTAATTTGAAAAATTATATTTTTAATGCATTTTTAACAATCATTGAAATGCTAAATGATATTTATACTAAATCAGGATATTGCAATTGAATATATTGAAGAAACTGAATTGGGACGACCTAGGAGATACAGTTCTTCTAGTCAGGTAATAACATAAATTAACGCATTTTTTAATTTTTGTTACCAATTACTAAAATAGATCATTTTTAATTCATAAAAAATAATTAAAATGTGGCAACACACACAAATATATATACATATAGAACTTTTTTCAGAGAAGTTTTGATGAAATACAACCCACACATGAAGAATATGACCCTGACAGAAGAAATGCAAATTATAATGCGTCATCGTCACATCATTACTCACAAAATAATCAATATGCATATGAGGTCAGTCATACATATCATCATGTAATAGGAGTAAAAATGTCTTAATAATTATTTTTAAAAGTAAATAACTTTTATTCATTAACAAAATATAACTATTTTGTTGGGAAATTTTCTTACAAAGCTATATCATTTATAATATGCAATATTTTCATAATAAAGTAAAAATAAATAATTAATCCATTAATTTGATATTACTGATTATATTAACTAATTAAACAAAAAGAGTTAGATTTCAAATATAACTTAAAGTTTTATCGCCTGATTATACTAACAGCTACAAAATGGACAATCAAAAAATCAGAGCAAAGATGACACTGTGTGTACAGAGTCACGCAGCAACAGTGAGACTATGGCCACTAACACTCTTGAAATATCCAAGGTACATTTAAGTACAGCGCATTTTAAGCATATTTGCGATTTCTGCCATTCATAAATATTCGAATTTAACATGTTTCCGGCTACATATCACTTTGTATGACTCAGCTTAGTAGACACTTAATGATAAGTAATTTATTTTGCTTCTTTGTTTTAATTGCTTTAACATATCATCTAACGTATCTTCATCTTGGACAACATAAAATAAAAAATGAATAAGATCTAAAAATAATCTAATTTATAAAGTAAAATTTGTAAGACTTATATATTTGTTCTGACTATATACTTATGTTTGAAGAGTATAGCCATAGATTGGAAATCACAAAACAAAGTTTGTCATTTGTTCTATATTTATGATAAAATATAAATAATTCAATCAAATGGAATAAATATAAAAATCTTAAATATACGAAAATTCAAACTAAGATAGTTTAACATCTAAATCTGATTGTGATATAAATTTTATATATTTAGAATAAATAAAAGATATTAGTTTTTTATTAATGTTTTATACAAATAATATACAAGTTGTAATATCTATGATTAAAATGTTTATGACTAAAACAATTTTCTTCTACGTAAATACAGCTTATATAGAATACATTACTTGCAACTATTTTTTATAAAAAAATGATGTTAAAAAAATGATTTTAGGATTACGATGAACGTCCAGTAGTACAACGACATAATGGAGATTACGATGAAAGACGAGCTTATTCTGAATATAGCGGAAACGAAGTATCTCAACGTATGTATACACCAACTCCGCAACGAACACAATATGCTGTCAATGAATTTGCAGACGACAAACGTAATGATAGAAATAACTATAGCTATGATGAAAGAACAAGATTAGAATATGAGAATTCTCCACAACCTCCTTCAACACCTCAAACAAGAAGAGTGGCAACTCATAGCGAAAGGGTTAGATTTAAATAAGTGTATTATTTTCATAAAATATTAATCTGAATGCAGTCATCTTTATCTAGATATTCTAATACAAAACATGTATAAAAGTATTTAACAAAATTATGTCTTGATATTTACAGGAAGACCCAAATCAAGTACCCGGTTGGATGAGACATTCCGAAAAAGAAAAATGCAGACAATTTCACTATCACAGGCGGCCAGTAACGAGGGTATGTTTTAAAGTATAATTAAGTGATTAAATTTGAAATATTTACTATTTTTAATATATGTTTTTTTTTAGAATTCAAATATATTATCTGCTGTTCTGTGCTTGGTAAAAGAATTGGATTATCCAAGTCTGGAAGTGGTAGAAATGGCTGTTAGAAATCGAATGGATGAACTGGAAGAATGATGTTTCTGACACCGTCCCCAAAATCCACAGGGGACGGTCGCTCTCTCTCATATCGCCGGCATATCTTCTGTTCCCAGCCCAGAGTTCTCTGATTCGCTTGATTCTACTATAACATTAAGCCAATATGCTGATAACGATAGAAATTACAATAATGACGAGCATCGCATACTCGATCGTCAGTTACTCGAAGAAAATAACGATAAATGTCAAATTCGACGAAATGAATGTGCCGAAAAAGTTTGCTCGACACAGAGCCCGAAAACCGTGTCGATTGACCCGAGCCCAAAATTGCTCGGAAGTAATCAATCAATGTATAAAATCAAAGATTCCGTATTGGACAATTCGCCATCGAGAAATTATCAAGAGAGAAAAAGGAATGACGTAAGACGCGTGGCGAGCAGTGACAGTATTCCTCGGGGTAATTATAACAATGTTATTTTGAGCCAGGGATGTAGAGTTTTAAGTCAAGATTGTGTAAGAAGATCAAAAAGCTCTGATGTTAAGAGTACAGTTACACCACTTCGTTATATTCAATCGGCAAAAGGAACATGGACATATAATTTGTAAATTTCAATTTGACAAAATCTTTTTTAAGATAATAATCTAAGTCTTCTAAGTGCAATCTGACGTAATCTTTTCGATAAAAAGGAAATGAAAAAATTCAGTAATATAAATACAATACTTTAAGATCGAAGATTGGTCTCATCATGTTATTTCGTAGAAAAAGTCTATAAATATAAAATATAAAATTTACAAATGATTGTGATATTTCTGCAAGGACTGAAAAAAAATATAATTATCTTCATATATTATGTGTACATTTAATAACATGTTACAATCGTCATTTCTGTTAATCTTCTTTTTCTTATTATTAGTCATGCTGAGCATGGTGACAATATTATTAAAAATTTCATATCTTATATATAGGGTATTATGTACACAGCGGGATCCTATTCCCTTCTGCTATTAGTAGATTTATAACATACATGAGTTGACGGAATCCGAAATCTGTTCTCGTCTAAAATTATATGTCATCATACTTTTCTTAATAAGAAACAATGAAATTCTTAAAAAAACAATGAAATTTAGTTTCATTGTTTTTTAATGTTTCAATTAATTAATTCAACAAATTCTGGCGATTGATATGTGAATAATTTTATTTAACAGCCGTTAAGTTTTTCTAAAGTTTTATTGAGATAAATTCGTTAAATACGTATTATAAATACATCTATGTATAAAACAAAATCAAAGTAAAGTAATAATTATATTCGTTATTAAATATTTTTTCAGTAAAGTATTTAGAATTTTTATCTTAAAAAATGGAAAATTATTTGGATCAATAATTGTTTATTTAAAAATCAGATAAAAATTGTTTAAGAAAAATAATTTTTATGATAAAATACAATATGATAATGTATATATGTAAAAGATGATTTTGTACATAGATAGTATTCTATAAAAACTAATTTTAAATGTATATTATTTGCATATACTCTGATAATTTATAATCAAAATATCATCTGTGTATATCAGTGCTTAAAAATGTATATAAGCGAAAAATTCCTAAGTATTTACTAAACTAAATTCCTAAGTATTACTATTTTTTTTGTGTTGCAGTACTATTTTCTTTAATTTTATTACTTACATGCGGAGATGTATGTACATTAATTTTTTTTAACAATATTACAAAGAAAAATTATATATTTTGTTTTATATATACATATACATATTACATATAGAATTGTACTTAAAAACAATAGAATAACAAGCGAGATAATTATAAGAATGTATATTACACAAACACACACACATATATTAATTTAAACTGACAAACAAGTATAATATAGGACGTATTTTTTGAAACATACCCTCCTTATATTAATTGTTTATAGATAAGAAAAGCAGAAAGAAAACAAGAAATTGTATTTCTTCTGCAGACAGTACCGTTCCATCAATTAAACCAACAATTAATAATAATTAGGTTTAAGACATTTTATAACAATGTAAAACACAATGACTTTTGTTATTCTGAACCGTCCACTCATATTATTTTATAACTTATAAACAATATTGCTTTAATATCTACATACTTACAAATAGATTTTATATATTAATTATTTAAAAATTTATGTAAAAAAATTTAATCCTTGGAGTATGAAATGTTGAAACATAAGCTTGTGTTATTGCATTTATATGAATCAACTTCTATCCCTTCAAAATCAATTTGTTCCATACATAAATCAAATACATAATACATATTTTAATTGTTTAACAATGAAAAATTATCCTAAAGCTATTGATAATATAATATTAAAAAATCATTAATAAAGTACAGTTTTCTCTTTTTGTTAATCTTTATACAATAACATCAATTCATAATTTTATAGAATTTGAATTAATTTTAAATAATTAATGTCGAATTATATTGTAGTTAAAAAAAAATGAAAAATTAAAAATTTTGTATTTTACTGTTCTATAATTACAAGTTAAAATTTAATATATTACAATTAAAAAATTAATAAGTAATTTGAATTTTAAATATATATAAGTATTAACTTTTGATTCATTGTGATTAAAAAATATATTTTCTTTTAAGAACATAAAATTTTTATTATGGTAAGAAAAAGAAAAAAAAACTGTCAGAAGATAACTCGAGATTATTCCTCGAATCGCAAGTGATGTAATCAGTATGTTTGCATTGTCCTAAGAATCGACATTGCTTGTAAAAATAAATGTAAAAATGCGAGTAACCGCAATAATTGAGTGTTGTTATTTTACAAGAAATCGTTTCGCTTAAACGACTTATGTTTAATTTAATATTATGTAACAATCTTTTGCGATTTATTGAGTTCTAACCTCAACAAGTGTGATGCTCGTTTTACGCGGACTGCAGAATTCAAATTCCCTCGTCGTGTTGTGTGGCCTCGCTCTGTTTCTTTTATTTATGATGCAAATCAAACAAATTTCTGATAATAATGAAAAATATAACAGATATCTATATTACAAGCAATATGTAAGCTTTCCTTGTATTTACATAAATATTAACAATCACCAAATATTAACACCAAATATTAACACATATGACTAATTAACATCTTTATTTATTTTAGTAATGTAATGTAATGTAATTTTGAAGATAAAACATTTGATCATACATTTCTAGATGAATGAAATATCAACAGGATTAAGGACAGTGGTAAAATCCATCAATAAGTCATCGGCTTATGTTCATCAGTTAAATGAAATACTTGCAAAGTATCGCGAAAGAGAATCGAGGAATATCTCAACATCAAAAGCTATTCCATCAACGTAAATATCTTAGGAATTTAAATCAAGGTTGGCAAATTATATTTCAATTATAAGAGGTTATGTTTATGTCATCATTTTTTAATCTTTTTCTTAATACTTAAATGAATATTGAACATTGTTATAATTTTCATATACCAAGTTGAATATTACAATATTTATTACCCACGTAGAACAAATATTATAATGACATATTGACATCAAAATAATGCTAAAGCAGTGAATGACATAATAATGGCATTTTGGTGTCATTTTGACATCTTTACGATTTCTTGTTCTACCTGGGTATTATTCATCACTTAGGTATAATTGTTACAAATTTTATATTATTAAGTATTATCTTTTATAACTTATATATTCGATACTTATTATTACTACGAAATGAACAACTGGGATATAAAAGTATAAAAAAGAAAATGTATATGTAATAGCTATCAATAATCAATAGGAAAAAATCTCAATCGTTTAAATTGTTGAAATGAACAACTGGGATATAAAAGTATAAAAAAGAAAATGTATATGTAATAGCGATCAATAACCAATAGGAAAAAATCTCAATCGTTTAAATTGTTGAGTGGCATACATTGAGGATTACTGTTTTGTCCAATATTTTCCAGAACACCATGTGGTGCACACAGCCATGGATCCTTTGTTGTTTCTAACCAATCGAACAATCGTTTTTGAAGCTCAACAAATGTGCTCTAAAATTTAAAATATACAAAATTGAAATGCATTTATTATATTTAATATTAAGGAGAAAATGTGATTGATATAATTATAAATTTATATAACCTTTGCGGACGGTTTTGAAACTATATTATTTAATTCTTCTGGATCATATTTTAAATCGTATAATTCCCATTCCGGTCTCTGATAATACTGGTTTAATGTTTTATACCATGGTATAAATTGATGATTCCTTGTTCTATTTAGAATGTCCTGCATGTAATACAATGATAAATTATTCATGAGTATGTCTATAGTAACAAATAATTTATTCTAAAATAATTTCAATTCCAAAAAAGTTCTTTTGAATACTTTTTTTTTTTTCAGGTTACCTGAAAAGTCGGAGATACGTAAAAGTCCTGATCGATAGGAAATGGCATTTTGTAGTTGATGTTATGTATAAGTTTATGACGTTTAGTTCTAATTGCACGCATAGGATAATACATGGTAACTTCATGATGTGTTTGGCTAGCAAAGATTGCTGTGTTATTTTCTGTGGGTTCTATAAATGGAATATCGATTATTTTACAGTATAGTCTTTCTAACGGAAGACAGCATATTGCATTTATAAATAGAAGAGATATACCTTCGAGAAGCAATGGCAGAAGTGATTTGCCAGTAAATTGTGGATAAGGCACATCATTGGAATCTTCATTCGTGTAAGTTACATTGAACCAATCTAATATCGTCGGTACTATGTCCAGTAAAGACGTCAAACTATATGTCACGCTATTTTTCCTATGGCCATGAATTGGTGATGACATCATCATGGGTTCAGCCATACCTTCAGAATTTTTTTTTTAACTTGATTGCGTTTCTTATAATACTAATGTTTTCAAATATTTACTAGTTTTCATTGTCGGTACTTTAAATCTAACTAAATTTACAAACCTGAATCATATAAATTTGTACGACCGTTTGGAAAAGGTATACCATTGTCGGATGTATAAATTACCAATGTATCGTCCTTGAATCCTGCATTTTCCAATTCTTCAAGAATGAGCCCAACGCCTGAAAAAATTTATATTCTTTTTTCAGTAATAGTATTTATAATACATAAAAATCTTGCTCGTAATATATTAGAAAGCATTGAGCATTTCTCAAATAACATTTTAGAAATACCTTTATCTAAACGGGATATTGTTGTATATTGGGCAGCAATGTCTCTCCTCGCAGCTTCAGTATTTTGAACATAGTAGGGCACTTTAACTTGATCCCATTGATAATATATTGGATTCCAATCGGGAATTGTACCCATTCCGACATCACCATTACCGAATTTTTCGCAAAAATTACCATACTCTGGATGAGTATGTCCACAGCGATGTGGATCATGGAAGGCAACATAAAGAAAGAAGGGTCTGCAAAATTTTAATATATTTAAGAAAATGTTTCACAGAATAATATATAATGAAAACTTATAATTTTTTTAAATGCACGAAACAAAAAAATGAAAAAATTGTAACACTATATGTAAAATATTACTTACTGTGTTTTATTTTGTGAGAGAAATTCGCGGACTAGTAGCTTCATATAAGTAATATTACGACCTACTTGAAGAATAGAATGATTTTCTTCTGTATGCTCAAAATCAAATGGATAAACGTTACTCGGGCCTACATGTTTTTTGCCAACGATACCTGCACAAAAAAATATTTGAATATTATGACAACATTATAGTACAATATTATAAATTTTATTATTAATTTAATATTATTTATTACCTGTTCGTATATTATTTTTTCGTAATATTTTTGGCAAACTTTGAATATTATCAAAAGAATTGAAGTGATGAACTCCTTGATGCAGACCGTACATCCCATTCTGATGACTTGGTAATCCAGTTAATATTGCGGAACGACTATAAGTATAAAATTTTAAATTTACATCTTTATTAATTATTAATTAGATTCAATTTAGATATAACAAAAATACCTTGGCGAACAGCTACTGACTGATGTATATGCATTATTGAATAGTAGACTTTCCTTTGCCAATTTATCCAAATTAGGAGTTTGACATATTTTATTCAAGTATGATCTCATTTCAAATCCTGCATCATCAGCTGAAGATTCATAAGTAAATGATTATTTTTATAGCAACAATTCCAATACAAATTATATAGATTATGAATTAAAAATTGATCTCTAATTACACAATTATAAGTGTACCTAATTTTTCTCAAGCTAAAGGAGTTTATGATTTTTGTTTATTATATCATCTCTTACATTTAAACGTACAATTCTAATTCCTAAAATACATTCTCATGTTTAAAAAAAATAATTTAACTTATATAAAGCTACAATTGATTTATTTCAATCACATGTGATAAAATACTTGCGAACCACATTCACAAATCGTGTGCATTAAACAAAAAAGTTATAAGTATTACCCAGCAACAAAAGCACATTTTTTTTAGCTGTGTCGGGTTCTCCATTTGTGCCAGGTAATCTCAATAAGACAATGCACAGTAGGCATAACTTATTCAAACAACTGTTCCACGACATGTCACAATTGTATCACACACGTAGCACGTGTAGCGCGCGAGCGGTGCACATGTGTGTTGGAGAAGCACGTGATGCACACGCAAGTGTTGCCAATCGACCGGTCAAAAGTTTCCTCCTCTTCCGCGATAGCGGAACGCGCGATAAGGACTCGGATTATCTGTCACGCCGTGTCTCACCGGGCGACACATGTGTCCACGTCGTGTCCAGGCACGTGCAAGAGTTCGTCGAGCGCGAGGACACAATCGTTCCGTGTCAAGTGTCAACGGAAAATCGCGACTGAAGGGACCACGCGATCTCTGCACCGTATCTGGTACATTTTTTAGCTCCCGATTGGTACACACGACGCTTCTCCAATGTCGACACCGACCTACACTGACACGAGGCGCGACACGTCAAACCGGCCACGTATATACATATGCGCCTTTTTTTTATATATATATTTGTATTCTTTGTTGAATGTAACTCCTTTATTATATCTACGACCCAATCTCGCGCGAATTGTGCCGTTAATCGCATCATGTATGTCAAAATTTCTAACATGTCCGCAGAGCCCGAGTTGCTCCGAATGCGTTGGAATAGGTTATATGTACGCTCCTTTCCTTCGAAGCTTTCCTTCATATTTTTTTAAATTGCATTCAATATTATAGCCGCGAGCTTATACGTTTCGTTATAATATAAATACACATAATTGCGATTGAATTAAAGCTGAGAATAATGTGTAATCCGATACTCGGAAATCACCTACTAATGGGTAAAGAGGGGGAAGATGAGGCAATACGAGACGATATTAACCTGTCTCTTTGAGGCGGCACGTGATTTAAAATTCTACTCGATAATCTCCTTTTTTATCTCGAAATTATTAGTAATAAAAAAAGCTGACCTATTTAATGTAATTATAAGGCATTCTTGTTTCTGTTTTATTTTGTGTGCAATGTATTTTAATCGAGTGTGAATATTTCTGTGTATATGAAATATACGTGTTTCAGAGAGCTCGGGTGTTTAAACGATATAAGATTACATCATGTCGAAAAAAATTATTTGCCTGTTTGACGTGGATGGCACACTCACCGAGCCACGGCAGGTAATATATTTTGCATACTAAAAAACTTATCTCTGAATAATATTATTTCTTTAAATATTACATCTTTATTTATTTGTTGATTTTAAAAAATTGTTTTTTTTTTTTAGCCAATTACTCCCAGCGTTGAAAAGTTTCTCCTAGAGACTGTGAAAAAGGAGTTTGACATTGCGGTAGTCGGAGGTTCTGATTTAATCAAGATTCAAGAACAATTAGGTGGTGGAAACCTCTTTGAAAAGTACAAGTACGTCTTTGCGGAAAATGGCCTTATCGCCTTCAAGAATGGCAAAGCTTTACCATCACAAGTAAGTAAAAACAGCTGTGCCTATTTTAAGATAGATTAAACATTTTCTTCTGTAACGTAAATTACATTTCAGTCGATCCAAAGTATGCTCGGAGAGGATGTTCTGCAGGATTTTATAAATTTCTCCTTGCGATACATATCTGAGCTGAAGCTGCCATTTAAGCGTGGAACATTTTTAGAATTCCGCACAGGCATGCTGAACGTTGCCCCGGTAGGACGGAATTGCACCAAGAAAGAACGCGAACAATTTAATGAATACGACAATGAGTATCATATTCGCGAGAAATTCATACAGGCTCTTAAAAAGGAGTTTCCTGATCTGGCTCTGACTTACAGTATCGGTAAGTTACATGTCATATAGAAATAATTCTATATAGTTAATTGATTATAATATAGTTAAATTTTAATATAATAAATTAATAATAGTTATTAAATTGTTTTAAAATATTATTTATATTTTGCTGCAAATATCTCATATACTTCTAAGATATATAAGTTAATGTCAAAATTAATATATTACATATAAATTTTTGCAAGCAAATTAATTTTTTTCCAAGGGGGACAAATCTCTTTCGATGTTTTTCCCATCGGTTGGGATAAAACATATTGTTTGCGTCATATTCAGGGATATGACGAAATACACTTCTTCGGCGATAAAACCGCCGAAGGCGGTAACGATCACGAGATTTACGAGAGTGATCTGACGATAGGACACCGTGTCACTTGTCCTAAGGACACCGTAAACCAATTGAACATCCTTATGACAGTCGTAAAAGAAAACAGGGAAAAGGAGCAGCTCAGTGTTCCATTGCAATGTGTCTAATAGTTGAAGCCTAAAAAATATTTTTCTAGCTCGAGATAAATGTGCATTTTTAATTAATGCATATGTATTGTGCAATGTATTGGGCAGATTAATTTCTTTTCGTTCTTTTTTTTTTCATTTTTTACCAATTGTATTACATTCCTGACGATGAAAGTATATAGATAATATTTAACTCTTATAGTTTCAAGTAGAATTTCTGTGCACTCTAAAGTTCTAGGCACGCACATTTAGAAATATATTTGTACATATATGCTCTTTTCTGGTTGTGTTATTATACATTATCCTTATTTGATACACAGAAAATCATAAACGTTGAATAAAAAGGTTATTGCCATTATGAATATAGTAATTTATTTTTCTCTGAAACGAATTACACTCTCATAAGTCTTACACGTGCATACACGGCCACGCATATATCATTGCATTTACGCATACATATGTACATATATATTAAAACTACGTTAAACAATAACAATGTTAACATAAGAAAAACATAGTATTTATTGGAAGACGATATAGTATGACGTAGAATGTTTTTTCCGCTGCTGACAAGATATAAAAGGCACCTCATTAACATATGTAAATAGCAAATGTGCAAGGTTAATGCTGTAACAGCTGTGGTTGCATTTGCATGAAATTTTTAATATTAATTTCTTACAATTCTAGGTAACTTCAACGTAAATGCATTTCTAATAAAATATCAGAAAAAATATATATATATATGTATTAAAATAAATGGTCAGTAAAATATTAACGTTTAGTAAACGTTAATGCGTATGCGATATAAAATGTATTCCGTTCGTGATATGTAAAATAAGCGTTTGTTATGGCATCATAAGTTTTCACGCGCCTTGGTAGACAGGTACGCGCTTTGCCGCGAAAGCTGCGAGTCCTTCGACTCTGTCCTTCGTATCTATGAGCTTGCTGTAACACTGCCCCTCGATCTCCATTCCATCTTCCAAAGATGCGTCTGTTCCTTTAGAAATAGCCACTTTCGCCAATCTAAATGTACATAGCATCAGATAAATAGAAGATATAGCATAAAGATTAGAAAGATATTTCTATATGTGTGCTTCGTCAGTAGATGAAAGTTATAAGTAAAATACATATAAAAGACATACATATTACTCGTGCTCGATAAGCACGGCAAGTAGATAAACGTGTGTGGTGTGATGTGTTTATATAATACGCGAATGATTGTATCACTGAGTCTGAGTAAGCACTGTCATCTTTAAGTGCCTGTTTTTTCTTCCGGATAATAATGATAATTTGCAGTTTCACATTATAAAAAACTATTTTTTTCTAATTATATTTTTATCTTTCATCTCTAATGTTCCTCTTTTATGTAATCTTATTTTAATTTTACTTTGTTAATTCTTTTTATATTGTTTTTACAATTTAGATTATACAATTATTTAAACAAGCTTTTATAATACCGGATAATTGCATTTTTAATATTTCGATATGATTGATATGAGTATACTCACTTGACACCAATGGGTCCGTTGGGTAAAATTTCTCTCGCCACCGAGAGAGCCATTTGGTAAGCAGCATCGCCGACCTTGTTCTGCGGAACCACATCGTTCACGAGGCCGATCTCCATCGCCTGCTGGCCGTCGAGGATCCTAGCAGTGTAGATCAATTCTTTAGCCTTGGCCGTTCCAATTAACCGCGGAAGTCTCTGCGTGCCGCCGGCGCCGGGTATTATGGCCAACTTCGTTTCCACGAGGCCCATCTTGGCCTCGGAAGCGGCGATTCTGATATCGGTGGCTAACGCGAGCTCCAATCCTCCGCCCAAGGCTGCGCCATCGATGGCCGATATCACCGGCGTTGGCAGGGTCTCCACGTTGGTCATGAGGCTCCTCAGAGACGACACGAATCGTACCACCTCGGAATTGTCCATCTTGAATCTCTCCCGCAGGTCTGCCCCGGAGCAGAACACCTTCGGGATCAGGCTGCGTAGGATCAGCACTCTCAGCTTGCTGTTTTGCCTGATGGAGTCCAGTGCCTCGTTCAACTGAGACACCAGGGCCTTCCCGAAGGAGTTACGAGCGGCAGGCCTGTTCAGTCCTAATACAGCGATACCGTTGTCCTTCCCGTCCAAGTAATTAACGATCACTTCCTTCGCCTCGTCCCTAGGACTCGGCATCGCGCTCGTAGTCAATGTCCTTGCGGCACAAGCGCACCAGTGATGCAGTGAGCTTGTAACTCTGACGCTCGCCACTAATGAAACCATTGTTGCGGTAAGTTGCTTACTTGCAACTTTCTTTGTTTAAAATGGAAATCTGGAAGAAAAAAATTTTTTTTTATTCCTGATGACACATTTGTATTTCATTTCGAATAATCTTGTTTTTTTATCCTCCATCGTTCCGCGTAGTTTATGAAATTGTATGGAGTGCCTCGTACTATTTAACATATCATTAAAATGAATATGATAATCCTCCCAAGAAAACTTACTCGAATGCAACCGACCGGTTTCTCGGGTCTCGCACGGCGCCGCAGCAATGTAGACGCGAAAAAATTTACGACGTCGTTATCCTTGATCCTATTTCGGGATTACGATGCGGACAGCAACAGGAGATTCGCGCGTCGTGGAGCGCGCGCGGGGCGGGGATGCGTGTATGCGCGGAATCGCACGCACACGTACGTGCGGGAGCCTCGCGCGGATTCGCGGCTTTTGACTTCCGCGGACGGAATGTGCGTGCGGGGAAACGCCTCGCTCTGCGCCGCACGGCAGCTCCTTGGACTCCGGTCACTGCGGCATTGCAACAGCGGCGGCGACGGCGACGGCGGCGGCGGCGGCAGTGGCAGTCCAGGTGGTAGGGATGGATGGGTCGAGGAAAGTTCGTGTGTGTGTCCGAGACGCAACCGCCGCGAATCTCCACGTCCCCCCGAGCACAACCGCGTCGAAGTCGCGGCCACGACTGTTTGCTTTTCGCCGTCGCGAACGAAAGCAACATTCGCACGTGTCGAGTCCATTGCGCGTGCGCGCGCGCGCGGCACGTTCCCGACAAAATGCCTAATTCGAGTGAAAGAGGGTGCCACTTGATTCTGTCTGGACGGCCTTCCTTTTTTTTCGTGTCCCCCTAATTGACCCTGATCCGCACAATCGTTTCGATTTAACGTCCCGCGAACCCGAGCTCGACGCGTTTGCATACATTTACACGTCGTACACGCCCACGTATACGTTTTTGTATATGTTTTTGTGAGTATTAAAGAAATAATTATTTTAACAGAAAATAGGAGTAAGATCCCAGTACACGCCCTGGTGAAAATAAAATTTGGAGCGTAAGTCGAACGTAAAGGAAAGGTGATAGAAACGTGAACAAAACGTCTAGGAAGCGAAAATTGAAAAATTTTAATGCTTTTTTATTGCTTATATTATTACTCCGATGTTTCGATTTTCGCTTCCTAGATGTTTTGTTCACGCTTTTATCAGCCTTTCCTTACGTTCGACTTACGCTCCAAATTTTATTTTCACCAGGGACACAAAGTAGCAGTAATATAACGTCAGTATTAAAATTTCCTACTCGACAATGTAAGAGTTACATACAAGACATGTTACATTGTAATTATATTGTTGAGTGGGAAATTATAACATTGATAATTATTACATTATTATTACTTTGTGTTTACTGGAATAATACAATTGCATTCTAATTGAAGAACAAGAACAAGATATATATGCGATAGATGGAGCAAAATAGCGAAAAGTAAAATTCACTTTTTATTTGTCTTGAAATAAAGGAGTCTTTGTTCCTAAAAGCTCTTGGGAAATCAGTAAAGAGAATTGCAATGGTCAAGAATTTTATAGTATTTTCATACGCGTCTGTAATGGTGTTTGCTTTGAGAGCCGTTTTTAAGCAGCTTTCACACCGGCTTTGCTTATCGCGCGGAAATTTTTCGCCGGGAGATACAATTAGCGGAAATATTTTCCGCGCAACAAACTAATTATATAATGATACCAAACAAGGCCACATTAGACCATAACGAAACTGTAGATAAATTGCACATAATAAATTACACTGTGCTATCAGCTGGGAATCGAACCGCAAAGCCGTAATACATTCCGTGGAAAACATTTGTATGCAAATGCGTGTTTATTTCTGGCAGCGACGACGCTACCGCGCTAGCTCCTGCCTACAGAATCTTATCGGTGTAGAAATTCTACTTTTATGTGATAGTCGTGTATATTAAAAAAAATTAGAGATTTTCATTAGTTAAAAATGTATAGGAAACGTGTCCATTTTTAACATTCAAACCAAGTCGTAGTCATAATAAAAAAATACCGTACCGTCGCGACGTCAAGAGAAATGATATGCACATTTTTCATAATGTAATATTTGTGAGAATGTAACGGTGCAACCTCATTATAATGAGGACTGACGCGGTGAAATTTCCCTTATAATGAAAGTTGAGAAATCGTCCGTCGATGTTATGTATAACGTTACGTTGCTGAGTTAATGTATGACACATCGATAAACGCACTTAATTTAAAGATTATTTAACTTTTAACCGCGGACTTGTACACAAAAGCGCATATCTTATCTGAAACGTACGAAATGCGTATATATACAGAGTATTTTTTTATTTTATATAGGTGTATGTAAAATAATAATGCATATAATTGCAATTTTATTGACTAAAGCTGTCTTTGTGTCTTTAAATGAGTGTTTAAAATTTTTTGCATAAATTTACGTAATCAGTATTAATATTAATTATGCAAATTTAATATTGATAATGCAGATTTATGCCAAAAATTAATATTAATATATATTAACATATAAAAGTAATATAGAATGTAACAGAATGACGAAATCTTTTTTCATTTGCAAAGTAGAAAACGTAAAGATCAAGGAATATAAGATTAAACACATCGCTTGTCATGTATATATTTTATATTCTAATATTCTGGCGACAGATTTTTTTACATTTATCTAAACAAATCAACCTAACTCATATAATGGCTTGCATCTACGTGTTTCGACATTTAACCGCATTCCTAGAGTACATATATCAGACTTTCTGAAGACGAATTACAAACTATATGACAAATAAATAAATAAATAATTAATAAATAAAGTACCGCCGATATATTGGTCCAATGTTAAACCCGTATTATATAGGATGTCCCTCTTCTGCCTCATCATTTTTTAATCCTTGGAGTCGATTTTTTCTTGGCGAAAGTGTTTGAGAAAAATTATCGTCGATCAGCATTTTTTTAGCATAAAACGAAGACCACGTGGAATTAATTAAAATATATTAATATAAATTAATATATCGAGTATAATTTTGTCATTTTTCATCATTTTTGTTTGCGCAGCTTAGTTTGTCAGAAATATATTATTTCTATTTGTAAATTGAGCGAAATTATTGGCGCCTCGATATTTCTTTCGAGGAAAACTCGACTCCGAATTGATCGAGCGAACTGCCATCTAAAAAAACAACGCAGTTGCAAGTGGGACATCGTGTATGCGTTTTCGATGTTACTTTCTCTCGCGAGTGCTTTGCTTATCTCGCGAGTGAAAAAAATCGATTTATTAATATAAATCCAATTACGATCAATCCAAACCACCGAAGCCGTCGCGCAGCTCTGGCGACTTGGTGACAAATGTACATCCTGTAAAACGATACGTATCGCGTTGCATTCGATCTTCAATGAGGATTCCTCATGGATCGACGCTCACGTTGATCGGCGATTACTAGCGGTTTCAGTTGGACCAAAAAAACGGCAGGAATATGTAGCTTAAGCTGCGGATGAAGGCGGAGGTCGAAGCATTGACCTGGTGGCCGAGGAAAGTTTCTGCGACACCAAATGCGCGATGTGCGACGATCTCTTCCATACGAACTCCCGCGTTCTATCGTGGTCGTCCTGGCTTTCCACTCGAACCTGATTTAAGAAAAAAAAAAGAAACGTTTGGTTTAATACGTGAATACAAACAAGTATTAAGCAAACAAGATAGCCTGTTTACTGCCGCACTTGACCGTTTCGTGATATATCACGTCGATCTTCAAGGCTGAATCTCGCGTTCGAGTTAAAAAAGACCGTCGAAATCAAATAACAAACATTTTGATTTTGTTCATCACACATTGATTACACGGTACGTAATATCGATAAACATTAAATTAATGTAATTTAGAAAAATCGACGTTTTTAGAAAATATTTCTCTCGTAATTGCATTTAAATTTGCATAAATAATAACGAAAGATTTATTATTCAATATATTTCGTAAGTTAGAATATAAGTTGGAACTCTATTAATAAAAACAGCCAGCACGATCAAGAAATGTCGAAGGGGGTTTTTAAGCATTCAGTACGAGCACGATCGCACATACAAAATCGTCTGCTTATCATCTATCTGCTTATTGACTTGGCACTCCTGTGCGTGCTCCGTGGTATTCACATGTCGCTATAACTGTTTTTCCTCTCTGTCGACGTACCTGTTTAGGTTGCAAAACCCGAATAGAATGCAGCGTCGCCGCGCCGCCGTGCAGCACACGTAGGCTCAACTTGCCAGACATCTCGGCCGTGGTGGCAGTCGCGCTTCTCAACTCTTTCTTCGCGGCCCTACCAAACTCCTTCTCGACCTTCAGCACCAATGGTCCCAGGCTGAACTTGGTCTTGATTGTCGTGTGATCGCTCATCATGTTCACCGATACGTCGCCCGTCCTCTGCAGAGACGCCAATCCGTACAGGGTGGCTCTCGCTTTCGGTCTGCTCTTGGACTTGGTCTTAAAAATCATAAGAAAGCTCATTAAATATCCAGTACTCGTCCACGTCGAGCAAATGTGCCGTTTTCAAATATCTATAGATTCAGATCTAAACTTACATAATAGAAAAGACACAATCTTTGAGAATATTTATCAATTTTTAATTACTTTGTTCTTGTTGCTTTGGTTCTTCGTCTTGTTCTTCGTTCGTTTGCGGTTCTTATTAGTGTTTTTATTTTTGTTAGACGGACGTCTGTTGTTAGCTCTCACGCTGGTTTCTGTGGGTGATTCCAGCGAAATTGGTTCCTTTTCCGTCGCATTCGTTACGGCAGATTCAACGGTCTGCGTGACTTTCTGCAAACATGAATCACACATACATGCCGAACATAATTACTATTACGATTAACATAAGGTACATAAGATTTCCGAATTCAACAAGTTTACTGATAAATTCTGCAATGATTTTAGAGTCAATGTTTGTTTTATAAAAAGTTCTATTATCTGCTCCAAATTTTTAATGTTTTTGAGCAACGAAGCTTCATCATTTAATTAGATTCTAAAAATTTAATTGGTAAGAAGTTTTCCATTTTTAGAAAACTATTGGTGTCTCGATATTATCGTTAAGATTCTGTAACAGTAAATTATACATAAATTACTTTAGTTGCTAGATTTTTCTGAATGATTGTGTAAATCATACCTCGACATTATTTTCATTGTCACCTCTTTCAGTGACAGCAGACGCGTCGATCGGCCTCGAGGCGCTCTTTTTGGTGCCGTTCTTGGTGCCCTTCCTCTTGGTCTTGTTCTTGTTCTTGTTTGTTTTGGTGTTTGTACTTGAACTTGTCAGTTTCACAGTCACCGGCTCGTAATTGGCGCGCAGAATGTTGTTGATCTTGCCGAGAATATTGTCGACGAAACGATTGTATTTCGCCACGTAAATCGCCGGCACGTGACCACTCGTTTCGGAGTCCATAGCACCTAAATCATTGATAGAAATTGCATTAGTTTTACCGTTTCTACTTTCCCGGATATTCCTCGCGCGAAAGTCCACGCGGAGACGTTTCCTTCAATATTGATACAGTATTCGCGTTCTGAGATTGCTCAGGTTTGCGACACTACCGTGAAATATATTAATCTCTTTACTAATCACGAATAAAATTACATGATTTAAAATGCAGATTAATTATTTTAGATTCTGCGAGTTTTTGGTTAATTTCTATTGGTGGCGGTGATCGGATGATTGATCGTGGACTTGTGTAAATTCTATATATTGTATAATTATAACGAATGCTATTATTGCATATGAATATATACTAATTCTGTAATTTTATCAATTTTGCGCTAGTGCCACCGCTACCAACTCAAGCATCATTGCTTGGCAACCTCTACTCTCCTCCGAAAGCCATCAGTTTACAAGTGGTGAATCTCCAAAGTCATCGAAATCACCCGTTATCGACCCGAAGCTCGCGGGATTCTGTAAAAATATCCGATTCGAGGTAAACAGAGAGAGGGAGAGAACGGCTTTGGGAATGCGCCCCGATTGCGTCCTTGAGACCACTTTTCGTGAGGTCATTTCGCCTGGTCCGGGTCATTGACCAGGGTGGGACCGTGGCCGATGGTGCCTTCCGCAGCTTGACGCACCGTCTCTGGGTTTTAATGAAGGGAAACGCATTCCCCTTCCCCACCGGTTACCTTGGAAGGAAGTCGGTGGTTGCCGATCGAGAAGGAGCCTACTTAAAGCGACGACAATGTTAACGGTATATCGGAATCCTTCGGCGCGGCCAAACTGGTCCCCGATCTAGGCCACGACCTCCTTCCTCGCTACATAACTCACCTACAGACCCATCTAGCCGCGCCGGTCCATCCGACTGCTGCCTACCTAAAAACTCTCCCCCGGTCGTTGCACCTCCTGCAGCACGTAAGCACGACTTTCTTTCGGACGTCATGACGCCGTGCCACGCCGCGATGAAAATCTCATGCCACGGACAATATCAAGGCCGTCTACTTCTGGCACACAGACGGAGGCGTTGAATGCCGAGGTCTCGGTCGAGGCCCGATCGAGGAGCCTCTCGATAACGCGCGCACAATAATAGCCTCTCTATATTTCTCGGGGAATCGTCGGCATATCTTCACGCGACGCGGCTGAACCGAAATAACTTTTATCGAGAGCTACTTTACGATTTTAAAACGAAAATAACATGCTACAATCAAATGTACGGGCACATGGTCGAGGTTTTATCTTTCTGGAGTAAATGCTCACTAAAGCTTTAATCGAAGATTTAGCAGAACCATATAACGAACATTTTATACGAGACAACGCTGCTTTTTATTCTTTAGAATAAACTCTTTAATTAAATACGAATATATTACTCTTCAAAAACATGATTACTTAACATATTCATCTTGTTATGTATCTGTTGGATAAAAGCAAACGGTGTTGCTTATCTCATGATTATAATTTTGATCTTTATCTGGTTCTTATCTTCGAATCTTCAATTTTTCGATTCTTTTTGTACATGCTATTTACGTTTATTTGCAATAATTAATTTAATTTAATTTTAAATTAAAGGTTTTGTTCGAATATCAATAATTTGTTGCAGTAATTGTTTAAAAGAAGAGATATCAATTCTCATATTGAAATTCTATCTTATCTTAAATATTCACAATTACTCAAGCGACATTATAATATTTCATCCGTTGCAATCAAGTATTCCAGGAAGAGATTACTCGACTCATCATTAATTTTGTGTAAGACATAAAGAATTTTGTCTTCAATCGTCTCACCTTCGAGGAACGAAATAGGTCAGTTGGACCCATCCACACACACACACGCACAACGGAAAGATTAAGAGCGATCGTATTATAAATCACGGTTTAGGCGTGTGCCACGTGATAGATACCGAAGGACATCGGCTTCGGCTGTGGGTCAGGGTCGCAGTCGGAGCAGACTCTTCCGGTACATCGCTTGCGCGTTCTCCGGGTCGGTGGCCTCGTTTCTTTTTCGACCGGCTGCTCCCGGTGAAAGCCGGGAAAAAATTTCAACGCGGTCACACCTTTGTTGGATTTAACCCGGCACTCATGTAGAAAGTTAATTGGATGTGGCGCGTGACGGTTAATTAAGAATCTCCGTTCATAAACTGATGGCGGCGATCCGTTCGATCGGCATCGAACCGTCGAACCTTCGGCGGTTTCGTTCGCTTCTCAAGTTTTACCCGTGAATTGAAGATTGAATATACAGAAATGAATATCTGTGATATGCAAGCGTACGGTGTCGACTGTTGTAACAAGAACCAGCGAAAGATGGAAAAATCAAAGTAGAGCTACTAAAAATCTAGCTAATATGTAGAACAAATCACATAAAAGCAAATTGTTTAAGATAGAATCTACAAAAAGATCAAACTACAAATAAATCTATGATAGCTCTCTAATAAGAAAAAAAGAAATTTGCAGAGTATATACTGAACCAAATATTTCATTTTCGACTGGTTATCAGCTACTTTTTTCTCAACTACTAAGTTAGTTACTAACTACTAAGTTTACTGATTACTGTCTACTTGGGGGGTTTAAAGGTGCGGGAGTTTAAGGAATGTGAATGAAGGGCAAGTGGAAGAATGTCGTGCTACTGTCCAGGTACACGTTGTTGCAGTCGATTGTCCAAAAACCGTCCACCAAACACGCGATATTACCTACTGGCAGGTAGAAAATACAGCTGAAGCGACATCAGGCATGGGCGACTACGATTTCATGAGAAACGAGTGACAAAAAAAAAAGAAGCAAGTAAAGTTAAATTGATACAAGAAAAGAGAAATGTGCCGCTATCTATCGTGTGCATTGAAATAGCCAAGCGGGTTGCTGCACGTCACGTCACGAGGAGACGGAGAACACGCCCTTTCCTTCAGCCGGAGATCGAGATCGATCGTTTCATCGAGAAAATGTAAATTCCAATGCCACGGGCACGCGAAAGCAACTCGACAGTTTATCCGCAACGGTTCGGTTTTTCTCGCGTCTGCGGCATCGAAAGTCAATCCGTACCGAAATTATCTCAATCTCCGGCCCCGAGCGAAAGAGATTCGCGCGATTTAAGATTTTTGTACGAAGGGAAGAAAAACAGAGAGAGAATTCATCCTCCTGGATCACGTTGTAACGCGAGTGTATCTGGACACAAACGACTGATTCGACTGCAACTGGACAATGGTGAATGAAATAAATAGGCGGTACACACACAACTTTGTAAAAATAATAAATTATTTTGTATTTTGCAATCCAGAACGGACAATGTCTCTGTACAAGTCTTGGTCTAGAGTAGAGAAACATCGTAAAAAAAAAGACATATTCGACTCGATTCGCGCGGAGCAATCGACACCGTCAATCGGCCGTGTTCAATCTGGCAGGTGATAGGCAAACTTTACATAGATGTAAAATATAAATCTATCTAATATAAAAATAATTTTTACGGTTAAATATGTATTTACACTAAAGAACGTTGACGGGAGATTTGAGTCATCTGCCAGATTAAGCATCTTATTGCTAATGCGACAGAACAGAAACAGGACGAGATCAGTTTCTCGTTCTGTTTTCTAATGTAGGCGATTTCGATGTCTCTTGATCCTGTAGACGAGACTAAATGATATCTCTAAATCTCGGTCTCTCTTTCTCTCTCATGCACGCGCATTCCCCTTCCGTTCTCTTCCTTTCTATCTTTCTCCCTTTTTCTTTTTTATTCCTCATTCAACTGACAGCAAGGTGGATCACGAATGTTGGAAAAAAGGAGGAAAATACGTGACGTGAGGTCACCAAGCCAAAGCATTTTAATGCTACTCCATGCAACACAAGGATCCAAGATATACTAAAAGACACACCTAAAAAGTTTCTGAAAAATCTAAAAGCCTAAAAGATTAGACGTGTTTTAAACAAAATAATTAAAAAAAAAACGTTTAGAAGATCAGAGAGAAACTAAAGGAATACAAAAAGATCGGATGTGTCAGTCTGTGCGATGCGACGTGCGATGTGACTTTAAATAGAGATATTGCCGTTAATAAATATAATAAATAACTAACGCTTGAAATAATTTAGAGTGAAATGATCGTTTAATGCACGACACTAAAGTAGCAGAAAATTTGATTCTGCTCGCGCGAGAATTTGTTAGAGCGAATTTTCCGTCATTGGATAACTTGTCGAGAAGATTTCCAAATCCAATCGCCCGATCGAGAAACTGTCACGTGGACGTAACGTAAAAAAATTCTCCTTCTCGTTCTTTTTCTTATTATCACAAAACTACTAAGAGTGTTGTGAATATTTATGTCAAGAGAAAAAAATTTTATAACTTATCGAAATAAAAAAATTAAAAAAATAGAAAAATTATATACACAATACACAAAAATCGATATAGAAATATCGGATTTATTCATAAATAAAATTATTCCGATTTCTTAAAAAAATTTATTAAATTTCTAAATACGTAAA